>APFE030926712.1:0-15962 GCA_000404065.3 Pinus taeda | reverse complement strand
AAGATAATTCACTAAGGAAATAGGTAATCACAATCAATTCCACATTCTAAAGGAAGTCAGAGCATAGGATTACTGTAATTCCTGAGTAATAGTAATGAAATCTACTGCTGATAGGATCAAAGGATTTACTCACAAGATTATGGAAAGACACATTCATCTCATTACTAAAGGAAGTCAAAGCATAAGATTATGAATTCTGAGTAATAGCAATGAGATCTATTTCTCAACATAATCATTACATCATTAAAAGAAATCAGAGCACACGATTGTGAATTCTGAACAATAACAATGTAATCTAGTACTGGTGGTTCAAATATAAAACACAGTCATCTTATTGTTAAAGGAAGTCAGAGCATTAGATATGAATTCTGAGTATTAACAATAAGATCTACTGCAAGTTTATCAAAATAACATATAGATCAAGAAAAGATTAACTCCATGAGAACTCAGATCTGTTCAAGAAAACCTCTCTGCATTACTGATTGTAGCTCATAGCATAAAGCAGCAGTTGAGCCAAATAGTCTCCAACCCTTTGCTAATTCGACCTCATGCTCTATATAAAGCATTTACAAATAGGATTCCATCATCCATCAACAAGAGAATTCGAATTTTCCATCAGTGACACCTATTCTAACCATAAAACAAACTATTAAATGCAAATGACACCTAACTAGGAATCCTAGAGACCTAAAACAATTAGGAGTCTAACTCCTCATTATGATCAAAACAACCTTATCTAAACATTTAACACATTATTTGACACCTAAAAATCCATGATGTCGAACTTGATGAAGCCTCCCACGTGGTCACCCAACTGCTGATGACAAACCCTAGAAATTAGGGAACATGTTTCCCTGTTTTTTAGGTTTAGATCCTTGAAAATTGCAGAGCCTTTATCTCTTCATCTATGACACCTTTTACGAAACTGAAGGAGGTTTTTGTATCCCATGTTGTATAGAACAAAAACCTCTCCTGGTTTTTTAAAAAATTCCTCCAGCTATTCAGAATCTTCCCTTGAAAAACACGTGGCAAACAGGAAAAAAATCTGTTTTCTGAAAGTAGGGTCTCAATGAAAGCTTAGTATCGCCCAACTGAAAACACGTATGAAGAAATTGAGATAGGTTATTGTAGCAGGAGAGTTTATGAAGATAAACCTCCTTCAGAATTCCAAAATACCCTTTCATGTGACCAGAAACAGATTTTGAAAAACAGGTGTAAAACCAGTAGACAAAGCTTGACTTTCAGCAGTTTCGTAGCGCAAGTTTAACCATAAATTCCTCCTACCTCAGAACGAATTTGAAGAAACGGAAAGAGGTTTTTGTAGATTGGTATGTTAGGAATAAAAGCCTCTTTCAGTTTTCAAAATTAAGTTTTTAGCTGCTCAGAAACCCTTCTAGAAATTTACTAGTAAACGCAGAAAACAGAGTTTTTTCTGCTAAAACAGGCTGCTACAGGGGTTTCGCAGCGCGCTGCGAAACTGCTGTGTAATTTCAAAAATCAAAATTTTAAATTTGTAGCCGGCTCCACAATAAATTCTTCAGGCAAATTCCTTGTGATGCTTCTCCATATCCTTGTCTACAGATATTTTTGAGCCATTCAAACGTGAGGATTTATATTTAGGACAATACCAAGTATTGGAGATCTATCAAACAAATGAAGCAACATCTAAAAACCTAAGTCTCCTTGAGCACTGATTTTCAAGACAGTAGAAGCATAATCACACCAATCATCGGTAGTTGCAACATTTTGCAAAGTTTTACTAAATCTGGCTTTATTCTGTTATGAAGACTTTGTTCTGCCACATGTAAAGCATTTCCATCCTCAGTTTCTGTATTTCCGCTAATAAAACCTTCATGATTTGCGCTGTCATAGGCAGCACCAGAACCACTCAACTCTTGACCATGTGAGGTGGGAGCTGATAAGAAACCATGAGGTAAAGAAAGACCATGCTCCTTGATTATGAAAGCATCTTCTGCTGCTTATAATGAACGTTTATATCCTCCATCAGGTGTTTCCCTGTATGATTTACCATTGATTGTCTCACAGTCAGACCCTGCAACTTCAGTATCAGCATCACAGGAACCAGAGCATGGACTAGGATGTTTCCCATAGAGCATATCTGTGATTGATTTCTTAAACATGGGATGGGAAAACTTTCCACAATCATCTTTTACAGATTCATTGGATTTTTGTTTGGCACCATCTGCATTCAAGTGAATGTTGTTTTCAGTTATTTCCTTTTCCCGTTCATAATACAAAACTGCCTATCTGTGTTAAAATCATCACCTACAGCAGTTTCGTAGCGCGCTACGAAACTGCTGTGTAATCACCAAAACACAGTTTTAATGCCAATTTAACTCTCTTGATCTTTCCTTTGGAATCTTTTCAGTGATAACACCTTAGTTGCTCAGACCTTCATGGATTATATCTTTAAGTTACATGGTATGCCCACTTCTATTTTTTTGGATCGATGCCCCACATTCACCAAAAAAATTTAGTAGGATACATTTAAACTCCAAGGTACAAAACTAAATATGAGCACTTCATATCATCCTCAAATGAATGGTCAAACAAAAGTGATCAACAAGTGCTTGGAAACCTATTTAAGATGCTTTTCTTCTAAGAAGCTACAATAGTCGACACAATGGATTTCCCTTGTTGAATGGTGGCACAATGCCACTAATCATGGAGCTACCAAAATGACACCATACAAAGCAGTTTATGGCAAAAACTCTCTATCTGTAGCATCATATCTACCAAGCACATCCAAGTTTCATGCAATATATAAAACACTTCACACTAGAGAAACTATTATTCGTATCACCAAGGACAACTTAGTTATGGCTTAAAAATGAATGAAAAGTCACTCAAAGATAAATTTCCATATAATCTAGCTCCTAAGTTCTATAGGCCCTATCATATCATATAACACATTGGTTAGGTTTCCTAAAAACTGGCTCTTCCATTCCACTCTAAGATTCATCCAATCTTTCATGTCTCTTGTTTGAAGAACATTGTGAGATCTAATTGCAAATTGAAAACCAACCTCCCACAATTTGATGAAGAAGGTTCCATTTGGCTCCATCCAAAAGAAGTATTGGATACCAGAGAACGACAATTATGCCAATGCATTATCAAGTATTAGTCTAGTGGAAAGATGTGCAACCAAAAGATGTCACATGGGAACAAGTATTGATTTTCCAACAATTTCATCACCTTTAGCTTTGAGGCCAACGTTACTTTTGAAAGTTGACGGCATTTTAAGGTTTAACCCTAACTCCCTTACTTAGATATATTATTAATGTATGTGGTGTTGAAAAATGTAGCAAGAAGGGCTCAATTTGACTTTAGTCTTGGTCAAATTGAGTAAATTGAATTTCCACATTAGTAGGACAACTTGGAGGAATTTAACTAGTGTGACATGGCTCTTGTCACTCAGTTAGCTCAGTAAATTCGAGTTAGAGAGCTTGGAGTTTAGTTATGCATGTGTGATTGCAAAATTTTAGTAATCCAATTCAATTATTTTCAGTTATATGACCTCTAACTATTGTTGGAGTCAATTGAAGGTCAGTTGAAGGTTAGGTGTGCATTGGGACAACAGTCTAACTTAGAGATATGTTAGTTAATTGATCAATCAACCCAAAATAGTTAACGCATGCATGAAATTTGAATTCCTCATCTAAAGTGGAGATGACAAGGAAGTGTAATAAGATTTGTATACTAGTTATGAGTATACAAGTGTTGCATACAACCATTAATCAATCCTTGGGAATTGTGCAAGAAATTCCTATCTTTTAGGGGTTGATGCCCTCAGGAATTGCACAAGTAAATAGGAGGCCGATGGAGGCATAAAGTGGCTAAGTGTTGGCTAGAGGTCCTAATTCAAATGAGAGAACAATTTTACCTATGCAGGTTGTACTCAGAGCTAGATCATGCAATTGTAATAGTTTCTCTATTGATCTGATTAATGCAAAAAGACTTGAGGGGTTTTTTCCAGTTGGGTTCCCCTAGAAATCATTATGTACTTGTGGTTTTGCTTGTTGCATGTTGTTATAAATTGTGATTTACATTCCGCATAATTGTAGAGTAGAATTGTGTCTCTTGTTTTTTAGTTTGAAATCTTTAGCAATTTCAATTTCTATCAAATTTCTACACGGTATCAGAGCCTTGAAATCACATGAGAACCAGTGTTTCGAATTTGTTCTTCAGGAATTTTGCATTTTAACTTCAGTGTAGCGTTTTTTCTTCATACTGGGAGAATGGCTTTCAATAGATTGAGATTGGAGTATGCCTTGGAGGGTAGCTCGAATTTCATATCCTGGAAGGACCACATGGAAGTAGTGCTTGATGATAATGGTGTGTTAGAATATGTGAAAATTGATATTGCAAAACCCCAGTAGTTTGATGCACATCAATTAGCCCAATGGAAGAAGGATTTTGTTATAGCCAGGAGGATCATCCTCAAAAGTGTGAGAGACCATGTGGTCTCAAATCTCCATGGCAAAGAGACACCATTTTCTATGTGGAAGGCATTGACCGAGATATTCAAAAATAGCAGTGACCATAGAAAATTTCCCCTGAAAAACAAACTTTGAAACATTAGGATGTAGAAGAATGATATTATTCCGTAATATCTCTCCATATTTACACACATTCGAGATGAGCTTGGAGGGGTTGGGGTGAATGTTGCAGAAGATGACTTAGTGAGCCTAGCTCTTCTAGGCCTTCCAAAATCCAGGCACAACTACCAGGACTTTGTGAATGGATGGGAAGAATTACCAAATTGGGAAAGGTTGGGGTCTAATTTGGTTCAAGAAGAATTAAGGAGAAATACTAGAGATTGAGTAACATCCAAAGAAGAGGAAGAGAAATTTTCTCTAGTTGGAAAAGGAATGAAGTCCAAGGGAAAGAAGTCCCAAGGTGAGGCTGAATCCAACTAGAAAAATGTCAAGAAGAAGGATCTAAGTAAGATAACATATTTTCACCACCATGAATTCAGAGACTATGCAACAAAGTGTCCGCAAAGGAAATCTAGCAAGGAGCTTGCAACAACAATGGGAGTAGATGCCTTGGCTTCTCAATTATAGCTATATTACACCCTCCTTGTTTGCTTGGCCAACATAGTAAGAGGGAGTGATTGGTACTTAGATATTGGTGCCTCTTACCATATAACAAGAAACATTGAATTTTTCAGTACCCTGGAGGAGAAGGATATCCATATGCATATTGAATTGGGGGATGATGGGAGGTATAGGGATACAAAAATTGGTATTGTATAACCTTTAAGAGGGTTTATCACCCCCATCTTCGCCTCAAATATGTTATGTTTATACTTGGACTAAATAATAACTTGATCTTTGTATTTGTATTGGAGGATATAGGTTATGATGTTATTTTCCTGTAAGGGGAAAGCCTTTTTGAAACATGTAGCTATCGGGAAAGTGAAGCAGATTGGAGTTAGAATGAGAAACCTCTACAAGCTAGAGGTATTTATAAGGAGAGCTTCAGCGTAAATAACATAAGAAAGATTTCTGCCAACGCGTTTCGAACCAACCAATGTGGTTCATCATCAGGACAAGTTGAAAACAGATCCAGCCCAGCGTGATAAATAGTACAAGCAGAGACTTCAACGGCTAAAAACCCTCTAACGGCTACTTTATCATTCAAGAACCCCAGTCAAACTACCTAATTAATTTAATATTATTATATTATTATATTCAGAGCTGGGTTAACCAGGTGAATAAATCAAAACAGCTAGAAATAATTCATTTATTTAAATTCAACTATTGTATACCCCCTGAAAATCGTATACGGTAGCAAAAATGTATTTGTTTATAGCTATCAAATAATACAAAAACTCTAACCTAAGACTATATAACTAAAGTGTGTGCTTATAATACTTTAATTAATTATACCTAATTCTCTATTTGTTATTATAGTTATCCTCATTGTAATTTATAATTAATTTATAATTACTTTTATAGAAGAGGGTTAAATTCGGTTAATTAAAAATTAATTTATTAATTCATTAAACTAATGATGCATTATAAGTAAATTATTAAGATTCTATGCTTAAGATAATAATATATATAATAAATACTATAAAATTAATTACTTAATTATCTTTATTTAATTAATTCTTTAAATCTGACCTAGATATCTAAGAGTATTATAATACTTTAATTAATTATACCTAATTCTCTATTTGTTATTATAGTTATCCTCATTGTAATTTATAATTAATTTATAATTACTTTTATAGAAGAGGGTTAAATTCGGTTAATTAAAAATTAATTTATTAATTCATTAAACTAATGATGCATTATAAGTAAATTATTATATTAATGCTTAAAATAATTACTTAATTAATATTTATGTGTCCTAAATAAAAATACGAGGGGTTATATGTGTAAATTGTATAGAAAAATTGTTAAATTAGGTTAATTACAATTTAATATGATATTATATATAAATTAATTATTTAAAACTTACTATATATTATTAATAATATCAAAAATAAATATTAATTAGTTAATATATTTACATTAATTTATAAAAAAACCTAAATAACCATATTATGTTATGGTTATAATATAAATTAATATAATGTTAAATAAGGGACTAAAAGCTTATGAGGGTATAAGAATAATTTAAGATCAAAATTAATAAATTCTACATAAGAAAGAGATATTGTACTAGAAGAGGATGATCATACGAAGAACAACGCTGCCAACGACTCGCAAGAGCAAAATCACGCCCACTCAAAGAAAGAACCTGGAAGAACAGAGGGGGGAGGAAGAAAACTTAAGACGACAACGCAGGGATCCAATTTCTACTAACCTTCCAACCATCATCTCTGTTGAGATTGATGGGTCTTCGCTCAATTTCAATAGCTTCCCTTAACTTGCGATGATGAAACCTATCCACCCTAGCAATGACTTTGGCCTCTTCTATGCAGACATGATGCTTAGTTTTGTCCACATGCTCTGCTAGAGCTGAGGACTTTATTCTACCATGCCTCAGGTCGGCAGCATGCTCCCCAATTCTCTGCTGGATGGAGCGCCCTGTTTCTATGCTAGAGGTATGTTTTTCTATGCATGCAGCTATACCTCAAAATGTGTGGTGGGGCGATGTAGATCCTTAGTCCTAGAGTTGTGGAAATTTGGGTAGGGTCCATTGAGGTATTCTCCTCATGGATCACTACCTTGCTACAGGGTCCCATAGTATTCAGTAGCAGGAGGATCATGTCAATCAAATACTAAGGAGTGCAGAGTAGTGTTGACAACATAGTAGGAGGCTCAGTAGCAAAGCCAGCAACAACACAATTTTCCCAGTAGACAATTGCGGACATAGTTGATTCAACATTTTTTTTTATACTTCTCAATTTTAGTGGTTGCAGTAGAAATAACAACAATGAGAATTAGTGCTACAGTACATTCCACAAGTGTTGGACAGGGGTGGTGAAAAATATATTTCTTCCTAAGAGGGAATGTTGAAAAATATTGCAAGAAAGGCTCAATTTGACTTTATTTTAAGTCAAATTGAGTAAATAGAATTTTCACATCAGCTGGACAACTTAGAGGTAGTTAAATAGTGTGACATGGCTCTTGTCACTCAATTAGCTCAGTAAATTCAAGTTAGAGGGCTTGGAGATCAATTATGCATGTGTGATTGCAAATTTTTAGTAATTCAGTTCAATTATTTTTCAGTTGTATTCCGTTAACTAACCTCTAACTATTGTTGGAGTCAATTGAAGGTCAGTTGTGTAGTGGGAAAACAGGCTAACTCAAAGATCTATTAGTTAATTGATAAATCAGCCCAAAATATATAACACATGCATGAAATTTGAATTCCTCAGCTAGGGTGGAGATGACAAGGCAGAGTAACAAGAGTTGTATACTAGTTTTGAGTGTACATGTGTTGCATGTAGTCAGTGATCAATCCTTGGGAATTGCGCAAGCAATTATAAGGAAATTCCTATCTTTTAGGGGTTAATTTCCTCAAGAATTGGTCAAGGAAATAGGAGGTTGATGGAGGCCTAAAGTAGCGAAGTGTTGGACAGACGTCCTCATTTAGTAGAGAGAACAATTTTACCTTTGCAGGTGGTGCTCAGAGCTGGAGCATGCAATTGTAATAGTTTCTCTATTCAACCAATTAATGCAAAAAGTCTTGAGCGGTTTTCCCCAGTTGGGTTCCCCTAGAAATCATTGTGTACTTGTGGTTTTTCTTGTTGCATGTCTTTGCATGTTGTTCTAAATTGTGATTTACATTCCGTAGAATTGTAGAGTAGAATGGTGTCTCTTGTTTTTCATTTTGAAATCTCAAGTAGTTGAAATTTCTATCAAAATTTTACATGTGGCCCATTAAATAGTTAGTTAATAGTCCACTCATTTTAAAAAGCGCCCTCTTTGTTAATAAGGCCTAAAATAGTTAATAGGCTCTCATTATAAGTGGACCCATAGGTTGTTAATATTTTCTAAAGATAGTAATATATTGAGTAGAAGGTTATGTAATGTTTTGTCAAGAATTATGATTGTACTTAGAGAATTTCTCCTTGAGGTTTCCCCCTTGAAGAGGCAAGCAAAC
Source organism: Pinus taeda (assembly GCA_000404065.3). Lineage (NCBI taxonomy): Eukaryota > Viridiplantae > Streptophyta > Pinopsida > Pinales > Pinaceae > Pinus > Pinus taeda. The sequence goes on along the minus strand of APFE030926712.1, from coordinate 7,376 downwards.
ATAGTTCTCTATTTTTTTATTACCAAAGAGATATTTTTGGGATTTATCTCTTATATTTGTTGTATTCTTGAATTTTACGCTATATTTCATGTGAATTACACTACATTGAGAATATAAATATCTTTGCAATTCAAGAATACTACCCTTATGAGGGTGATCAAACAACTTAATAAAGTTCTTGCATAATTTCAAACTATGGGGGGGTGAAGTGACTTTAAGAATAACTTTCCATTTTATATTTTTGTTGTCACTTTGTATTGTAGCATTAAGATGAGGTGTTGAAATATTGGATTCTAACACTCTAATAATAATACAATTTATTACAATCTAATATAAAAATCACTTTAATATGTGTAGGGTGGTTTAATGGTATGTTAAATCCCTTGTTATTTTAATATGTCAACTCAGGAGTTTTGTAAAATTAGAAGCAAACCAAAATATATGGGACCTCAGATGAAACTATTGTATAAAGTTTGTTTAGGATGGAAAGAAAGAAATGAAATTCATATTACAAATAACTTCTAAGTTTAAAGAAACTAAAAAGTTTCTGATTCAAAATGTAGCAAGCAAGAGAAGGGGCTCCTAACTTAGGAGGTCTTGGTTGTCCTTCCTCATAGTTCTACTCCAACAACATTACCATTGCATCAAATCATAAACTGGAATTCATGAAACAATTAAATCTTCACATAAATTTAATCTAGGAAAGCATATAAGAAAGTAAATCTTGTTTCAGTTCAGTCTAGTGCATGGAGATGAGTCTCTTGTTCAAGATTCCTGGTTGTCCTTCTCACATAAAAACTAGCTACTGAAAGGAAATCAATCTTCACATAACAAAACACACTTGCAGAAAGTAAGTCACATCTGCATGAAAGGAAATAACATAAGTTAAACTATGTTACAAATATATGTGAATTGTGGTTGATGGGTATCTGTCCATTCCTCAATGAACACACATGAACAACTATCACTCCTTAAGAATCAAGCAACATTCATAACTCATAATTGCAAGAAAATAATATTATTCATGTTGGATGAACAATTATAAATATGATGTTAGTGAATAACTGGCAAATGTTGACTTCCTTTAAAGGATTCTCTTCTTATTTATACATGAATTAGGGACATCTTCTCAATAAATGTAAATCCCTTAAATATCTACTAGATCCATACTTGCCTCAACTTATCCCTAAATACTAGATACAAATCCCATGATACATCAAGATCTCCATGATCTTTCTCCTTGGAATATGGTCCACCTCTTGAGTTCAAATTCGAATTTGATTTTGGGAGGCCTATTAAGACCCTTCTAGAACCTCCAAATAAGCCTACACATGTCACAAAACTCATAACACATATATAAATATATGAAACCATGTTAATTTCCTAGTTTTTAATCATAAATTCGCTTAATATACATAAAATAAATAATTTTGGAAAACAAGGATCCTAACCCATAAAATAATGAAGATGGTTACTTGATGTATGTTTTTAGGCTAGATAATTATGAAATGAGTGTTGAATGGTTATGAAATGATGGAAATATAGATGAAGATGGGAGACAATTTTGAGACTTAACATACCCCCCAACTGAAGTTGTTGCATGTCCTAATGTAACTATTGCATTGATTCATTTGTCCATAAATTTATCTTCTTGAAATGCTTTGCTTCTTTATGAGCTTTTGACTTGTATTAATTCTCTTCAATCTTTGTGTCATAATATTCTCTTTTGCAAAGTGTAATATATTTGATTGCAACATATATTTTTGATGGTTGGTTCTTGTGTGACAACCGAATTTTTTTGAGCATTGGTTTTTGTGTGACAACCAAAATTTTTTGAGCGTTGGTTCTTGTGTAACAATGCTTTTCATTTTTTGTTGCATCAAAGTTCATGAAAACATTGAGAATTTTCTTTTCAAGTCCTATAATAACTATCAATGAACTGATAATTTGCAAAGCATATAATCTTTTTGGAATCATATTGCAACAATAGTTGATTAGGAAGAATATGCGAGTTGGAATGAAATGAAAATGTGTGATGGTGTATAAAATGAATTGATGTCCCTTTGTCCCAACTAAAGGTGTTTTTTAGTTTATTACAATATGAGAAAGGGAGTGAGGAATTTTCCAAAATTATTATTTTAGCATTTTAAGGAATTGCATGACTAAAAATTACAAAACAACATACCTTCTCTTACCTTCAATGTGGATGAGTTGTGTTTATTGAAGAGTGTGGCTGCTGATGTTGGATCATGGAGTATGTAAACAAATGAATTTGATCTGCTTCTCTGTTCTCTTTGTGTTTGTGACAAGATTATGATCTTTATTGTTGTTGTTAAAAATTGATTCCTGCTGCAAACTGTTGAAATGATGTAGTCTTCAATCATTACAAAACCCGATGGTACAATTCTAGTCATGCGAATAAATGTGTTGTGTCGAGCATGAAGAGAAGTCATTGGATTACCGACCATTGATGAATTTCGTTAACCAATGTGAGGCAAACTCACCATTAATGCCATTGAATGCCAAGGTACCTAAGTACATCTTGCGAAGTGCGAATGGATGAGATGGTGTCGAGCCACTTGCAAGATCCAACGATAAATGGACATTGATGTATTCCCATGATTGTTAGCAAAATAACCTGTTATTAATGCATACAAGCCTCAAGGTACTAATAATGACTCTATCCTTTATCCCATATAAGATGTTGAGGTCGATAGGTCAAGACTTGTTGAACGATGGTCCTTAAGGAATCCCACATCAGTCAATGAGAGTTCGTACAAAATTATTGGTAGGAATATAGATAAAATATATCACGATCAAACAATTTTTATGGCAAGGAAAACAAGCAATGTAGAGAGATGGATGTTTTATTTGTGAGGAAAAAAGATAAACTGAAAAGAAGGAAAAAATGTATGTGACTCAGAAAAGTAGACATGTATGAAGTCATGATGGGTAAGGCAATGAATCAGTGGACTCCAATATGGATGACTGATGAGGCTTTGAAGGAGAAGTGTGGGTAAACATATCATGGCACAAAAGGTTTTTGTGTAGTGGCAAATGTCATGACATATGTAATGAAGAATTAGCTTCTCCAAGCTTTCAATGATGCATGCTTTATTGTGATTTCTGGAGATCACAACTGCATGAACTTGAATTGTCTGCGCACCTGTATAATCTTAGTACAAATCCCACATGAAAATTATGGGAGCTTTTTGAAAGACATAAAATTCAAGAATGAGTATGAATGCTAGCAACCAAATAAAATAATATGATTTTTTTTTACCTGTTGCCTTTGCGCACAAGTTCCTTTGAAGTAACTCCAAGAAACCAATTAGCATAAATTGTTTCCAAGAATTATGAAATGTCCATTTGCGATTTTTTTTTTTAAAGTTTTATTTATTTTGTCTTTTAGGTTTCTGTGAGTTTCATGATTATGTAGATTATCTTCCGAATACATTGCATTAGGTTTCTTTTTACATAACCCATTAGTAAATATGAAACAAAAACAATCTACCAAATGAGGAAAATGTTGGTTGAGTCAGCAAGAAAGGGTGTATAGGCATAGTGAATAGGAGGAGATCCATGAGGAGATCAATCCTCAACCGCCCATGTGCTTTATTGCTTCGTTGGCGCACCAGAATCCCGTAAACCATGGAGATAGCTGCAAATTTGTAAAATAGCTGCAGAATCATGTTAATTATGTAGCTAATAATAATAAGGCATATTGAAAAATAAGACATATAAATGTTTTTACCTTATTAAAATATGTGGTTTTACTGCTTTATTGAGTTGCTAGCGATGATGAAAAGAGGAAAATAGATGAAAAAGGGTGTCAAAACAAAACAGTCATGGAATTCTATACTCCTCCAGTTGAACTTGTTGCATGTCCTCATGCAACATTGCATGACTTCATTGTGGCATAATGTGAAAATAACCATGTATGTTTTACCACTTCCACACTCAGTGAGAATGAGATCCAACAAAATCGAATAGTGAATGAAAAAAAACAGACCTAAATGCTTTTGGAAGGCAGCACTCTGCTTTGTGACCAATTTTCTCCTCGTATTACCATTGTATTACACCTTCGGTTGTCATGGCACTGATTTTCACCATCACTACCTTTGTGCACATCAAGCAGGTTTAAAGATGATGGATCAATCTTTTCATCCTCCATATCTGATACATTTACGCCGTTGTGGCCCTTGCTTAAGCATTCATTTATATCTATGGGTCTTTCGGATTGAGAGAACTAGAATTTGCAGACATAGGTGGAGACTTGCTGATTGAAAACACATAAAAAAAATGTTTGTCCCTCACAAAAATACTTGGTTCTATAATACAATGGGGTGAGGAAGTTGAGGCCTAACTTGGTCAAGATCAAATTTCAACAAACTAGGATCTTGGATATATTCCAGCAATATCCTTTAACAATGCCTTCTTCTATAGTGGGATGCTTTGTATATCCAATATTCATCTTTGTCATACAAGCCAGACACAAGATGTACGTATATCTATCCTTACATCCTGCTATGTCTGCTTGTAATAGCTTCTATAGAGAGCAAGGAATTTTTTTATGAATTTCCTATCTAATTCAATTGATGGGTCCCAAGCTTCTTCTGGCCTCTCCAAAGTATATTCAGAAATCTATAATGCATATTTTTCTTTGCTTTTCTCATCTAAAATTACCAATTGTCAAATAGTGATTTTAAAATATCTGTATAGTTAGGCCTCTGATTCAGCTCTCAATGGACGCATTAGAAGCCGAAAAATTGTGTATACTCAACATACTGTCCAGACTGCATACGTATTGGTGCACGTAATGCAAAATCAGGAATACCAAATCCATCCACAAGTTCTCTTGTCACACTCCTCACTTCAAAACACAGGTATTCGTTGAGCCGAAGAATTGCCTTAGCCTTGTTGGGTGCAACATACTCTACATTTCTATAGCTTCCAATGTCTTTCCAAATTCAATCAAGTGCATAAATATCATAGAGAAGCTTTAAGTCTGCACGATCGTTCCTATATTTACATCTATTGACAACCTCTATAAATCTTGCAAGGATCATAGACTCTATATGTGATTCAACAAGTATTAGTAAATGATTCAAGCATCTATTCCATGCCTCAAAATTGCCAAGCGAATTTGAGTGCTTCCTTAGACGCAATGAAGTAGTATGCAAGGGGTCTCGCAAATGGTCCTGTCCTTCACGGCGAGAAATTACTAGATTTAAATTGGAGTGAAAGCCCCCTGGGATGCCGAAAAGAATAATCTGTTGGATTTAGAGACGTCTAATTACAATAATTAGGTTGGACATGCGTGCATTATGATTATGATATCAAATACTGTCAGCAAGATTACATTTATGTAATGATTAAATATGCCAAATAATGTGATTAATTAAGTCATGGCATTAAACGTATTTAAATAAGGATTTGGATACAAATACATATAGAATAATGTTAATCGATTATAATTGTTAATGGACCGATTATAATTGATTAAAATAATAGCAGTAATAAATTTCTTGACAGCTAAATTTCGGCTATCCAGTTTTCTTGACAGCTAAATTTTGGTTGTCCAGATTTCTTGACAGCTAAATTTCGGTTGCCCTAGGATTGGGGTTTTGCACTGCTATAAAAGGGCTGAGTCTCCAAGGCTTGCAATCACTCAGAAAAATTGTCTGCTCCATTGAAGACCAGATACTCTGTCAAGGATAGCCAGAGAAAAGGATTGCAAGCTCTTGGAAGGAGAGCCAATAACTCAAGTCAAGACCAGGAGCCTTTGAAGATGGAAAGTAAGTTCCGCTGTGCATTCATTTTAATTTCTTACAAAGGAGTAGATCTTGGTTAGGGTTTAAAGTAATTAGGAAAACCCTCAAAGCAAATCTATCAATTGGTATCAGAGCACCCTTATGTAAGTATCAGAAACTTAAGATTTACGTTTTTTGGCGAGCTATTTGTATTGGAATTTGAAGTAGTTAAATATATTTTCTGTGTAAATGGACCTGGATTTTATGCCATTGGTTGGATTTAAAGCATATGATTTATTGGAATTTACGGTATCTGGTATGTATTTTTCTGCATATACAACGAATTTGAGTTATAGCGTCAATCTTATGCTTTATTCGCCCTAGTTCCTAAAGGGATCTTTGAAAATTACTGCGACCTAACTTTCTTTAAACATTTTTTCGCCGTTTGAGGGTTCAAGATCCACATAGTGTCGAGTCGATTTCCTTTTGGAGGAAATATTGGCGGAAGCAATACAACATGCCAATAAGATATTGCTTGCTAATTTAAACATGTTAAACCTGGAAATGATATGTCGTACTCCTAGAATTCGTAAATGCATCATTACAAATTGTACAGTTTTGTTTGAAATCTTTACATTAAAGTTCTTTCTGGTTTGAAATCCTAATAATGGCGTCTGTCTCATTGAAATCTTGGAAACAAACGTTTTCGTAACCATAAAAAGAGAAATATTTTCTGCTGAAATCTTGTCGGCAGATGCTTATTTTGTAATTTTAAAACCAACAAGTACTTACATTCATCTTTCAGCTATTGATGATGAACCTGTTGATTGTTCTACAATAATTTTAAAATACCTGCTACATCATTCTTCACTTCTGCCTCTAAAGAGAGTACCAGTGTAAAAGCTATACATACTTCAAAGAAAGTTATAAACAGAGAGGAGGAAGCCATTTTCAATCCCATAACACAACATAGTTGTTCCCTTCTTTGGAAAATGGATTCATGCTTATGCATGTGTATTTAATGTCTTTTTCAATGCACTGCGTTGGCAATTTGATATCGTTTCCTCCAAGATAGGGATTCTCGTACGCGTTTCCAGATTTAGTGTGCAGGGTAAAAATCTTTAAATTAGTAAGTACCAGATTCTTTTGTAGAATATTTCCAATTAAGTCTATGTAATTCGATGAATGTAGACTCTTTCTTTTCTGCTCAGTGTCTTATCAATTTAAACTTGTTCGATTTCGTTCATAGGAAATCCTAAAGTTAACATTCTTTAAACTGTTTTTTTTTAAACAAGAACCTCATCCCGTTGCAGAGGGAAGGAATGTTTCCAATTTTATAATAGAATGTCTCGATATAACTCGAGTAAATTAATGGTGTATAATTAAAGATTTTGTTAAAACAACGTTTTTTAATTTTATTAAGGATTTTGTTAAACTGATTTTAATAATTTTATGAAAGAATATTTAGATACAACTATATCAAATTAATGGTGTATAATCAACAAGTTGTTTTTATGAGTAATTATATATATTATGCTATATTTAGGCTAATTATTAGGATTTAGATATTATTTAAAATTGGTATTAACACCAATTAAAGGGTATAATACTGAATTCTAAATT
>APFE030926709.1:0-14303 GCA_000404065.3 Pinus taeda | reverse complement strand
AAACATATATACATTAAAAAATATTTTAATATTGAACCTTTTTTATCACAGTATGCAACCACAAGGGATCCTCTTATGGCACCTATATATGTTTTTGTCTTTCGTTTTTGATATTCTATACATATTATCTAGCTCTGAACAAATGTATGATCAGGCCCTCGGACATAGAGAACTGTGGTACTTTATGTTGGTAGTTTACTAGACTAATAGTTATACTGTGCACAGCAGCAGACACTTCAGCATCAATCTGGATATATTATACAGGATATGCTTGTTAACATCTACTATATGTAATTTTCATTTTATCTTTTAATGGGAATTACAATTTTTCTTTTGGGAAAAAAAATATTTTAATATTGAAATTTTGTTGTTTATTTTTTATATATAAACCATAAACACTTAAATTATATAAATTTATATATTTACAAACAGTTATAGTAGAATGGTATAATTTAATAAAATATGAAAGTTATATACAAATACCTTGCTAATGGGAGGTCATCAGGTTTATTCTCATCAGACCTCCACACCCTCAGGGTTAGAATCTGCTACTAAGCAGGCAGGAAGTGATCCCTCCAAGTGGATCTGCCAAGATATTTCCTCGGGAAAATACAAAACACACATATATATAAAACAATGAATACTTAAAACAATAGTTTAATCTTTAATTTTGTGTTAATTTATATTTTTATGTGTGCTTTTATTTATTAATTTATATTTTACACTCACATTAAATTAAATTTATATAGAAACTTATAATTTAAAATGGTCTTAATATTTCAATAACTATATAAAGAAACATAGTATTTAAAAAAAAAAATCTTTAAATGTTGTTGAATTATTATTTTTGAATATATTCGAAACAACAATTATATCTTCATATATATATTATATATTATATATATATATATATATTGAACTTAATACTAGGTTTTTTCAAAATAAATTATCGAATATTAAAGTTGTCAAACTCAAACACGGAGACGAACCAGGTGACTTAGCTCATAATAAGGTTCAGCACTACTGAAGCAATAAAAAATTTAATAAAGATATTTGTGAAATTTCACAGGGTGGCAAAAGCAAGAAAATAAGATAATTAATCAGGTAAAATGGATTAATTGCATTAAACTAAAAGATCAAGAGGTTTTGTGAAACCATGATCCAATGACTATCAATATCGACTTAGTTGCCAAAATGAGCATGACAGGTTTAGAAATGAAAACATCACTATCAACAAACATAATACCAAAGCAGTTACTGAGGAGAAGCAAATACCAAAAACATTGTGTAGAGATGAAAATCCCAAGCTCGGAGAGCACTAAAAAAAATACATCGATCGAGCTAGAAGTTTGTCATAAGAAATTTTATAATATTCTGGGAAAATAAAGCAGAAAGTGGTATCTACATTTTTTGATATTTTGTATATCACGCCGACAAAGTCCATGGAAAACAAGTGAATTATCACTTGGAAAGAAACGATCACATAAACACAAGTTTCAAGAAGATCGAAGAATTTATCATATATAAAATGGATACACCTTTCAGAATAGAATGAAATGACTCTTAATGTAAAGCAAGAAAATTCAAATTAATAAACTAGACTCCTGCAACGAATACCACCCTCCTATACCAACAACTTAATTTAGAGAAAGGAGAACTCGATCAGTTCACTAAAGAAAAACATATAAACATCTAACCAATAAAGAAAGTTATTTCAACAACTGCAATTTAAAGCAAAGAAAACTCAATAAATTCACTAAAGAAAAACATATAAACATCTAACCAATCAAGAAATCTATTTCAATATCTTGAAGGAATAGATAAGAGCATGGCATGAAATAATATCTAATGGAAAGAATTAAGATCAAATCCTTTACACAGAAGCAAGCTCGTGGTAAAGTGCTCATGGATGATAAAATAAAAAGACTATAGATGGGAAGGACTAAGCACATGTAATTTACATCACAGAGAAGAAAGAAACAAAATGTTTTTATTGGGACTCTAAACACCCAAAATTGCATTAAATGGTAGAAGAAATAAGCCAATCATAAAACAGACTGGATTGGTTATCATGATTCATTAATCAAGCTGAAGAAACTACAGAACTATGCTCTATATTCTTGCATATCAAATGGTTTTGGAAAATAGGGCTGTGATATGTAATATATAGGAAATGGAAGGCCAAAACCAAGCACTTCTCAAAAATACCAATGTCAAGATGTCAGGAAATCCATCTTAACTCCAGCTATACTATGCACCAGGTAGTATCAAATTGCTTGAGGTGCCATACCATTTATCCACACCAAGTGGGTATGAAAACATCGAGATTGGCATCTCAAACAATTTTGAGAGCTCTTGGTTTATAAATCCAGGGAAAGATGGATATGTAGTAGTAGTACCGAAATTGAAGGCATAAGTTTCAAAGATGGGTGATACTCTTGTGGAACATTGGGGGCTGGCCACTGTCACCTCACTAACCTGCTAGTTTTTGTAGCATCGGATGTGTTCTAGCCTTGAAGTTTTGTGGAGAGGCCAAAATACAGGAGATCTCCAAAACCTAGAAATCATTTCTGGAAATTCCGCCTAGAAATGACTTAATTAGATTATCAGCCAGTGTTTAAAAATTTCCCAAGTCTAAACTTAGGGAATATGGTTAACTAATCAGAATTAATTAAGTCAATGAGTGAATGTTCTAAAAACTCACACGGATCGACTTCAAGTTAATCCTAACCATCGATTAAGATTTAATCTTGGTCGTTGGAGTCCCGACAAAGGATTATAAGAAGAAGTCGATGGGCACTTGGAGAAGTCACTTCAGCAGTTCGATTTCATGAGCAGATCGATTTCCAGAGTAGCAGCACTCAGTTGCTAGAGAGAGAGCTAGTGAGATCGAAGCAGTGAGAGGGGCAGGGCAGTGAAGCCGAAGGAAGGGTTCCAAATCCGATGAGTAAATTTACAGAGAGGCAGGTGAGACACAATGAGGCTAACGCAGAGCTGTGTAGTAGCCTCTAGAAGCAAAGTCGATTTGCTGAGGAAAATTGATGTTTTTAGTTCCAAAGGCTGGGAAGGAGTCCTAGAGTGTCGGAGAAGCGTCTTTCTGGTCAGCAGAAGGCAGAACGACTTCATCAGAATCCAACAAAAGGCAAGTCATCCAGCCAGCTACGCAGAGCAGCACAAACTTGACACTGGTCTGGGACTAGTGGTACATACTCTGAGACTGACTTTGAGTCAATAAGATACATCCTCGATCATTTCTTCTTCTTCATAATTCAGACAAAAGCAGAGCATAACAGAGCAAAGCCGTACAGATCAGTACAGGGCAGAACAAGACAAAGCAGAACAGGCAGAATAGAGCAGAGCAGGGCAAGGGTCAAGCTGTACAGGGCAGTGCGTTTGATGGATGAATAGTAGCAACTAACAGACAGATTGAAGATGAAGTTCTCCCTACTTGAGAGGGAGTGTTAAAATTGGCAACTAGGGCCAAACTTCATGTGAGTCATCTTATTCATGGCTGATAATATGTTCATTAGATTCCTGTCGTCAAGAGGTGTAGGATTGATCTAAAGATCATCCGATTCCGATAAGTATTCATGGAGATATGAATTTATTTTGATTATGGAATTATTATCAAGCCGACCTACAACTCATGTAGGCTCAGAAGCCCAACAATCGCATCTATTCAAACATCAACGTTGTGTATAAACAGGAGGGCTTTTCCTCATTTTCATCATCATCTATCACTTCCTCTCTCTACTAGCGACAGAAAAGGAGTCTCTTCTTATGCACAGAAAAGGTCTCTCTCTCAACATGTGGAAGACGAAAGCCCTAAAACTGAAGCTGCAACTGCAGATCCAAACTTTGACCAGCATGGACCATCAAACCTCCTCTTCTGATCTGTGTTGTAGGTTCATCTGAACCACCTTTGAAGCAGCAACTTTTGGTGGAGGAATCAAGTTGATCTGACGGACAGTTTACGAGATATCCACTGCCCTAGTTTGAAGGACGCTACTGAAACTGAAGTTGCAACTGCAAAAGTGAAGTTTGACCTGCGTGGACCAGAAGATCTCCTCATCTGAACTACGATGTAGATTCATCTGAAGCTCCTCTGAAGGCTGCAACTTTTGGTGGTGGAATCAAGCCGATCTGATGGGTGATTTATGAGATATCGATTGCCCTAGTTTTGATGATGAAGCTGCTAACGTTGATGTTGCTGATCTAGGGTTTGCTACGGCTGATATAAATCAGATTTATTGTACTATTTCTCTCTACTGAAATATTGAAGATAAAAGAAGATTTGATCAAAGGGTTTCCCCATGTCCCTGGCTAGCCGCCACATCTTGTGTCTCTTGTCTTGGCTTGTTTTATGTCGATCGTTTAATGTTCTATCTACACTTTACTTTATGTACATGTGATTGCTAATCTGTGGAATATAATAAGAAAAAGAAGTAAATTGTTATAAGCATAGAACATACCATAACTTAACACACTAACTGTTTTTATCTTGCAGCAATTGTCACATCATCATGCAGCAATAAGAGTTTCATCCTTATATAATCTTGCAGTAGTCTAGCAATAAGGGCTACATTGACATATCAATTGAAATTCTGCAGTAAAGGGCTTCTTCATTTGCAGTGAGGGTTTCACTTGCAGCAACAGTTGTATTTAAGGGTTCACTGTAAGGGTTTTGTAAGTGGGTCATTGTCCCTAGTACGGGAGCCCACAATAGTTGGTTTAATTTCTCATCATATTCAAGGTGGTTGGGTGGTGCTAGGCGGTTGGTTGAAGTCACCTTCAGGTTGTAGCCTGAAAACACTTTGGGGTGGAAGGGTGGTGCTAGGGCAAGTTGGAGCTTGCAAGGGTGTTGGAGCATCCTATCAGTAGTAGTTGATAAAACCAAGGTGTTGGAGCGTCCTTCTAGTTGGAGCTAGAAAATAGAATGTTTTTCTAGAGTACTAGGGAGTTCGGGTTCCCCTTTCAGTTGGAGCTGACGCATTTATGTACTCATAAAATTATTAGAGAAGCATTTGATGGTTTTTCTCCTAGAAGGGTTTCCACCTAAAAATCCGGTGTCTACTTTTTTCCGATACTATGTATTGTTGATTCATGTTTATGATCTGATGTTGAAGTTAATTAATCCTTTGTGAATGAAAATTAACTAATTGCAAGTGAAATATTGATTCACCCCCTTCTCAAATTTCCAACACAAAAAAGCCCAAAGCTGGGGTTTGATGTGAATTTCACTCAATTAATTAAGGAGAAAATACCCTCATGGGAATCTATAAATACAAGGGGGTTGGATTCATTTGAGGAGGATTGGATTGGATCAATTTGTCTCTGTTTTTCGTTCAACCTGAGGCTCTGAGGGTTTTAAGATCCCATTTTCTACTTGGAATAGTTTCGGTGGAGGTGATCCCGCCGTACCTAGCCACTCTTCTTTATCTTTTCTATTTGTTTTTTTGTTCTGGCCAAAGGGATCTAACTATCTGACGAAGCAGCAAAGACCTTGTGGAATTCTATGAGATCAACGATCTGAGAAAGCAGCAAATTCTTTGGGGAAGTCTGAGGCAGGTCAATCTCCTTCTTAGAACCTTACAATTCTGTCTAAGGCCCAAACACCGAGTCTTCTAAAGGAAAACGTGCTTTCTGAGACTGAAACTGTGTGAGCTCACCCTTGGGCAGTCCAGTGGTCACACTTCTGCAATCATATGAGCAGTTCTGAGCACCTACAGTGGCTATACTAGCAAATCAGAGTGCACTAAAGTTTGACGAGTTCTCTGAGGAACCATTCCTGGACAGACCAAAGTCTCCTTGGGTTTAATCATCGCAGGTTTCCCTCTCAATGGCAGAAGAAAAACGTTCTTAGGCAGACTACAAATCCAAGAGGCTAGTATCACGAACCTGAGGCAGAAAGCGAACTATTCTAGAGCAATCGAGGACCCCCCTGTAACTAGCAGATCAAAGCCTGAGGTACCCGAAGTTATCTGAGGCAGGGAATCCAAATTATATGAGGACAGTTTGATTCGAAAATACTCCTGGGATGAATAGTATCATTCTCTTGAAGCAATCCGTGGATTCTGAAGCAAAACAGAAGTTTCCTGTAGAAGTCAGACCCTCCCGAAGGTTTGTTTGGAGTCTGGGGCAGACCAAAATCTCCTGAAGTTAGTACAAGTCCTGAGGCGGGATTGCAAAGAGTCCTTTGAGGTGATTAGAAGGAGAAAACAACAAATCCTGAACTTGAGTCAATTCCTCCTGTAGCAGGATTTTGTCAAGATTATTCCAAATAAGCATTCTAATTAGAATTCGCAAGAGTACAGTAGTTGTGCATTATGTCAATCTGTGAAATTGTACAGGCAGTCCTCGTCATTGGTAGTTGGATTTTTCATTGACCATATTTTGTTGAACTTGGAACTCGGTGCAGATCAATTGAAGTTTAATATGAATTAGATCATATGTGTGAATGTAAAGTTTTGAGTACCTACTACTGGTTATAATGGTGAAGAAAGTACAACAACTTACCTCATAGATGAGCTCGTAATAGGCTTGAAGGATATTCACAGTATGTCCCTACAAATACATGACTTGGAATATTTGAATATGATCTGGCATCTTCTTCAAGTGCATGGTCATAGCTTAATTTGTTCATAAATATTTTGTGCACAAATTATTGTAAACCCCTGTTCCTTCATTTTTTTTAATACCTTCTAGTTTGAGCATGCAAGGGCTGTCATTTCAGTATTGCTTACTCACAACACAGCAGTAAAAGTTATGTGTAATGGAGCCATGGAAACAACCACCATTGATCATGTGTAGCAAATATGAAGAAAAAACCACCCAAAAATTATCATAGTACCAAATTGTAAATTGAGAACATGTCACCCTAAGCATCAAGGCATAACAGTGAAAAAGAAAAATTGCACCAGATAACCCACCATATTGCACCATCTCAAGCAACCATGGAAGCATAACCATGAAGATCATCCACCAAGAAGCATGAGATCACTAAGAAAGCAACCCCCAAGAGCACCACATGATCCCTTCAAGAAGACCACCATGATCATCCACAGTCAAGCCAAAATATAAGTGTTACCATCTGCAAAAACACCTTTACTACTCGCGCTACAAGGGGTAACAATGCCCAATTGCCCATTGTCCATTCCGATCTGTGTTGATATTTAGTGTTCATTATTTATTATTATTAGTGGACATTTTAACCTTGAGATATATGTGATTAATAGTACTAACAACTGTTGGAAATACTGAGAGGGGGTTAATCAGTATTTCTTAGCAATTAGCACTTTTTAATCTTTGTCAAAGCATTAGTTAATCTTCAGTTATTATTATTGTTCTTCTTCAAGCAATCACAGACAATAATAAACAGTAAACAACACCATACAACAATGCAAAAAGATAAAGAAAAGGAGACAGAGATTTTTAGGTGGAAAACCCCCTCCGGGTCAAAAACCACCGAATGTTTCTTTAGTAATTGTCTTCTCCTTGTTAAAAGAAAATTGATTACATCAAGATTTCAGCTACAACTGAGGGAGGCATCAACCCCTTAATTCACAGGCTACAACCTGTAAGACGCTACCAGCCCCTAATATCCTGTTGCAACCAGAAAGATGGCCCAACGCTCCGTAAATCAAACCACAACCTGATGAGTGCCCCAACACTTTGTTTACCAGTTGTTGTCGAAAAAGGATGCTTTGCTGCCCTGTTAGTTTATCAGCCACAACTAAATGAACACCACAATGCCCTGCGCAAGCCACGACTTGCCCTAGCACCACCCTGCCACCCTGAAGTGTTCCCAAGCCACAACCTGAAGGTAATTCCAATCCCCTGCCTTGCACCACCCTGCCACCATGAAGAGTCGGCGGACCACGTTTCACAATTTTCACAAAGGATCCCCCTGTGCTCTGAATCAATTTAATAATGTCGTAAGAATATGATGTGTATCCTACACGGATCACTGTTATTGCACACACAGATCACTGCTCAACATCAAGAGCTGACAATGTTGGTTGTCACGAATAATAAGCATCAAGGCTCATATGCAGACAATCATTCTTCACGCTGCTTCATTGTTCCAAACGGCTCACAATGCTACAACCATCTAGTACATTTATCAAATGATGGCACAAACCAAGGTCCCTCAGGTCATCCCTATGACCTACCACCAATGCTCTCAAGCTCTGCTCTCAGAGAGCTAGTAGCTGATCAAATCTTGCTATCCATCTTTACATCAATATGTTGTACAACTGAATGATAATGCCTTCAAGACCTGCTGCCCTTGGAGGACAAGAGGAAGAATGTTGGAGTGCAATTGTTGCCCTAGCCATTGAGACCTATGAACCTCAAATATCCTCAATAGACCAAAAAACTCAGAACACCTCAGACAACTGAAAATTTCAAAGGGAGAAGAGTGTTATGATGTGTTTTAAAAGGCTGTAAGGTTTCTTTTTATCGTGTTTTGGAGGGGCTTCTTAGATAGACGTTAGAGTAGGGATTACTAAGAATCAAAGGATTAAAAAATTTATATTAAATGAGCCTTGTAATTTAAGGAGCGAGGGTTGTGAGTCTTATGTGGGCTTTTCGGTCTTTTAAAATATTGAAGGACTTGCAGATAAATAATCTTACTTTAGGAATAATATATCCATCTAAATAATCTTTAAATTAAATATTTATGTTAAGGATCTTGCCTAGAAATATTTTCATTACCACTAGAAATTTGAAATCAATGATTGGCTTAGTGCATATGGTCCTACCTAGCTTGTGAAGTCAGTGATTGGTTTATTGCCTTTGGTTCTTGAAGTTATTCAACTTATACGTGGTGAGATTATGCTGATAAACAATGTCATATATTGACACCGTAGCAGGAGGTGTCATGTCACTACCCCTTAGGGTTTTAGCCCAAAAACTGGGGTCACCAACTTCAATTGTGAATATCTCTCAAACCATGAAGCCTCTCGGGGTGTACCACATATCAACACAAACATCTTTTTGAGGAGAATCTAATCGCATAGATCTCTGACCCAAACTCAATGATTTGACCTACCAAAAACCCTCAACAAAGTCGGGGTACATCCAGAGAACCCAAACCCTAGGACTTGGGTTTTCAAACAATCCAACAATATAGCTGCCAACTTGATGTAATCCACGACAATTACTAAGTAGTGTTCATTAACCATTTGACATCATGACAGGTGTTTTTGGTCAAAGTCAAACCCAACCAATTTCATGGGTTGACATCAATGACAACACCATCCAACAACAACAACATGTATAAACTATGTTGGCTTGAGTGCCACACACACAACGTTGGGTATGTATTATATTCTTTGGAGTTTGGATGGTTAGACCCATATGTTGCATTGTAATGGGGGGTCACAACGAAGGTTGGCTAGACACCACCTAGCAAGGGTTTTGGGGACTCCACCCCCAAAAACCTTTTTTGGCTGCTTTTGGTATTTTCCAGTCAGTGGTTCTTCAACCCATTGCTAATTCTGCAAGGAATCTAATCCGGGTAAACGGATTAGGGTTTCAACTGACACAGAATCTTGTGTATTCCACTATAAGTGGTGAAGTTTATACAATGAGAGATAGAGATGAGACTTTAAATATTTGCTGGTTTTCTGGTTAAGGGTTTCCAGCTAAATTTCTTAGTACTGTGTGAGAATGCTATTGTTTACTTTTCTGTTTTAAAAAGAATCTATGTGTCCATTGCTTTACTGTAAAGTTTGATGCTTCATCGTGAAAAGACCTTGCAGGTATAGTTTGAGATAGGTTGCCCATAAATGTCTTTTGTACAAAATCTCTCAAATACATCAACACTCAATAGATCATTTATAGCACCCTAATAAAGTTATGGTGGTTTAACTACCAGAAACTGACATTATTTGCAGGTTGGTTGAATATTTCTAATACAATATTAAATGTATACTCCGCATAACTAACCAACAAACATATATACCAGGAAACACATGTATACATATTTATTCTTGCGTTGAAATTATTCTTCACATGTATTTGTTCTTAGAGGTTCATCTGCAACTAACGTAGACACAAAATGTTGGTGAATCCCCCAACTCCAACCTTGGTTGCAGATGAACCTCTATGAACAAAAACATGTTAAGAATAATTTCAACTCAAGAATAAATATGTGTACATGTGTTTCCTGGTATATATGTTTGTTGGCTAGTTATGCGGGGTATACATTTAATATTGTATTAGAAATATTCTACCAACCTGCAAATAATGTTAGTTTCTGGTAGTTAAACCACCATAGCTTTACTAGGGTGCTATAAATGATCTAATGAGTCATGATATATTTGAGAGAATTTGTACAAAAGACATATATGGGCAACCTATCTCAAACTATGCCTGCGAGGTCTTTTCCCAATGAAGCATTAATATAATGTATCATATTCTCTCCACTCTTTTGTTTATCTTGTGTGTGCATGCACTCTTTCCAACCAACAATGATATCAGAGCATAGGTAACAACAGCTCCCAGTGAATGGCCTGTGACCATATGCCAGTTTTGGAAGAAACAAAATTGAGCAATTAAGCCTGTGACACATGTTGAAATATATTTTTTATTTGTTGAGAAGTATCAAAGGCATAAAATGTTAATTTGAAGTGTTTGCTCCCAGGTGGTCTCCTTCAGCAGCAGCAGTTTCAGCAGATATTCCAACCTTGATCCATGTGCAAAGTTTTTGCAGATGGTGAAGGAGGCAGATTAGAGTGTAATGAGGGTGCAGCTGTCTTGTAGACATCGAGTGCAGGAGTAGGCACTCGGGCATAGCAGTCTTGTTGACATCAAGTGCATGAGTGGGGCGCATACATGCATTATCCATAGAGAATGCAGTTCCCAAGACAGATAGGGCATATGTATGAGTAACATTTTCAGTTTGTAGGTGCAGTGCATGAGAGAGATTATCTTGCATAAATGCATGCATTTACTTTTCTTCGGTGGCATTCTAGGCAGGGACAACCAAAACATGAGGGCATCCTCTACAATAGGAATCACATGCATTACAGTTATTATTTTATGATTTATCTCTTTCAGTGAGTTGAACCACTTCAGTTGTCCACATTCATTGTATTCCTCTCACCGCTTGATCTATATAAAAAACATAGAACACTTCAATTTGGGATTAGACATAGTGTTTTCAGCTAGTTGCATTGTAATTTTTCTTTCAGTTAATAGAGAGAAGGTTTAGGGTGCTGTCCTAATTTTCAGACTTGTGTGTTTGTAGATCCAGCATTCCTTCCTTATGCTGCTGTTTTGATAAATGATTAACCTGTTTTTGATTCCTAGCTTAGGGTTTTGTTCCATGACTGCATTTCTTCTTACCATGCACTGAAAACTTGACATAAACAGTCAGTAGGTTGATGGCAGGATGGCAAAGCAGAAATCTCTTATGAAGATCAATGAGGTCAAAAAAAATTGTAAATTGAGGTATGAAGATGGCCTAACCAATGATAAGAACAATGGTTTACAGAAGCCATGGCAACATCTCATAGTATGCCACTAAGATCTAGTGACTGACGGTATTTGAAGAAGAAGCAACATGTCTACCAGATGCTGCCAAAAGACTGGAGAAGGAAAGAAAATAAAGTAAAGACCTGTCAACAGCAAACATCAAAGGTTTAACAAAGTTATTTTATAATTTTTATGAAGTCTTTAGAGTTCAAAGAACACTAGCAGCACTTGTTGCTTACACCCAACAACAATTAGAAGGTGTACTAGGAAAAAGTTTTTGAGTTTTTCAGGATGCTGATATTTCTGAGTTTTTTAGGTCCAAGTTTATGCTTGTCAATATTTTCTGATATTTTCCCTGATATTTTGGTAAGTTTCTTTAGGGACCCTGAGTGATATATTCCCCAAAACAATATTTGGAGCATTTGCTATAAATGATGTTCCAAGATCATGTATTTGACAATATGGTATGTAAGTCTGTATATATGCATCCTATCTTGGGATTGACATGCGCTGTTTTTTCCCAATGTCCAATAGAATATGATGTTTCATATTCTCTTGACTCTCTTGTGTTTATCTCATATGTGCATTAACTCTTTTAAACCAACATAACCATTAAACATATGGAACAAGTAGAATGTATCCAAGGAATCATAATGGAATCCTTACAAAGGAAGACTTGATGTAACAACTGAACTTTTAGTAACAAAGGTGTTCTAAATTAAGGGACCAAAAAGGCAAAAAAAAAATGAAGTCCTAAGAAAGGTTATCGCGTGGCATACCTTAATAACCACTCGATCACCAACAACAAATGGGAATTGAACCCCTTTACCTCTAGAACAATCCATGGACATTGGATCACTATAGCCAGTTTTCTCCTACATGTTTTGACAAACAATATATTAGAATCACACTATAAGACATTTTGTAAAAACCATCTGCAAATCAGAAAATGCTGAACATGTTGGTTAGGATTTTCAAAAGAGAATACCAAAACCTGCTCAAACTTGTCTCTCCTCCTTTTGGCTGATTTTGATGTCATTGATTGAAATTCCTCTTCCCGCCTGAAGGCCTGCACTACTGCTCTAAGAGCTGAATATAATACAAACATAGAGAGTTTCAGCAAAGGAATGTTTAAAAATTAGAAGACCACCCATTTTGATGATTTTTCCCACATATATCAAAACCCTTGTTTGCAGATCAAATGAAATGTCACAAGAAGTTTGGTAAATATGAGACAACATAATTTTACTAATGTCCAACAAGTGACCACGGAATGGAACTAACAGATGTAATCCAGTGTAATCACAATGTGGGATGAAAAAAACAATTTGTAGATCAAATACTAAACATAAGAAGTGAAAAAAGAGGAAAAGCAATGCAAGATATCTAGCCAGGAGCTATAAACTAGCTGTCCAGACAAAAGATGTAATAAAGTGTAGACACCGTGATACACTAAGAGGAGCCGACACTGAGTGTCTTCATTCTGCACAAAAATGATTCCTACTTGGAGGATTTCGTTGTGCCATGTGTTACACTGCTAATAAAAATTGAATTGAAACGTGTTTGTCTAGGTAGATGCCTATTATCTACAGTGAGTGAGGAATCTGTGGATCACCTGTTGTGGCTTGTTCCCTTACTAGATTTGTCTGAAACAAGCTCCTACAAGTTACATCTGGAAAGAATAAATGAGAGAAGATGTCCTTGATATATTGTCTGCTAGACTGGATATCTGACAGATCTGCAGGAGCGTTCAGGGAAATACCCTGTCTAGTCATTTATGGGATTTGGCTATTGATGAATCAGATGATATTCTAGGATAATTTTCCTTTTATCTGCACTAGTAACACATAAAATAAGGCTGGCTATTGAAGGAAGCTGGAGACCTCCTAGGGAGAGAAAAAAGAGGAAAAGCAATGCTAGATATCTAGCCAGGAGCTATAAACCAGCTGTCCAGCCAAAAGATGTAATAAACTGTAGACACTGTGATACACTAAGAGGACCCGACACTGAGTGTCTTCATTCTGCACAAAAATTATTCCTACTTGGAGGATTTCGTTGTGCCATGTGTTACACTGCTAATACAAATTGAATTGAAACGTGTTTGTCCAGGTAGATGCCTATTATCTAAAGTCAGTGAGGAATCTGTGGATCATCTGTTGTGGCTTGTTCCTTTACTAGATTTGTCTGAAACAAGCTCCTACAAGTTACATCTGGAAAGAATAAATGAGATATGATGTCCTTGATATATTGTCTGCTAGACTGGATATCTGACAGATCTGCAGGAGCGTTCAGGGCAATACCCTGTCTTGTCATTTATGGGATTTGGCTATTGATGAATCAGATGATATTCTAGGATAATTGTCCTTTTATCTGCACAAGTAACCCATAAAATAAGGCTGGCTATTGAAGGAAGCTGGAGACCTCCTAGGCTGTGAAAAAAGAGGAAAAGCAACGCTAGATATCTAGCCAGGAGCTATAAACTAGCTGTCCAGCCAAAAGATGTAATAAAGTGTAGACACCGTGATACACTAAGAGGACCCAACACTGAGTGTCTTCATTCTGCACAAAAATGATTCCTACTTGGAGGATTTCGTTGTGCCATGTGTTACACTGCTAATAAAAATTGAATTGAAATGGGTTTGTCCAGGTAGATGCCTATTATCTAAAGTCAGTGAGGAATCTGTGGATCACCTGTTGTGGCTTGTTCCTTTACTAGATTTGTCTGAAACAAGCTCCTACAGGTTACATCTGGAAAGAATAAATGAGAGAAGATGGCCTCGATATATTGTCTGCTAGACTGGATATCTGACAGATCTGCAGGA
>APFE030926708.1:0-68087 GCA_000404065.3 Pinus taeda | reverse complement strand
ACAGTAAAGGGACTTCTAGCCAACAACCCGCTCATTCGTCAACAAGTCGTGAGGGAAAGGTGGGTTAGCACAGCCGCTAACCACCGTCAATAGCCAAAAATACACAAGTCACGAAGGAAATGCCCTGGGCTATCAAGGGCAATAGGCTAGCTACCAAGCCAAGGTCGTATACAAGATGTGTAGCTAGCACAATGCAAACGAGGGTGCAACAGGGAATAGGGCAGCGTCGACAATAGAAAATCTAAATTTCCAATAGCAATTTTTTTTAGAAAAAACATCTAATTTGGAGATGGAAGCAACCAATTTGAGGTTTGGGGACAAGTTGGAGGGTGCATCTAACATCATCCCCTGGAAGGTGAGGGTTTCATTGATTCTAATGGAGAATGGCATGTGGGAGTTTGTTGATAACAAACTCACCCCACCTAAAAATGTTGCAAAACTAGTTGCCTATAACCAAAAGGATGAGAATTATCTTCGATGCGGTGAAGGATCATGTGATTACTCACCTATCCGAGAAGAATACAACAAGGGAGATGTGAGGTACATTGACAAAGCAATACTAGAGTAATAACACCAGCAGGAAGATGTTGTCGAGAGAGAAGCTCAAGAACACCAAGATGACCAAATCATATACATAACCACTAATCTCAACAAAATCACATAAGTTTCTAATGAACGTACAACAGTTGGGGAGGTTTTGACAGATGAAAGATGGTAAGGACAACCCTAAATGATTTCACCAAGTCATGGGCCTCGATCATCAAGTGCATCATTTCACAACAGAGAGTTGATGTACCCCAGATATGATAGAAATCCCCCCTGGCATTACACCACCTTGATGGACACTGCTTTTTTTTGGGATGGTTTGATGATGAATGGCACATTTTGATGAGAGACGCATCTTTTAGAGGATGACGTCACCCTTGGAGGCCCTTTACATCACATGTGGGTTAAAAAAGGCTTGTTTTTATGTTTTATCATTGAGTTAGCTATCTTTAGGAGTCAACTTGTGACCTATCCAACTTGTAATTATATTTTATATTATTTTTAGGGCTTTTAGTCTAATTTTGTAATCATAACTAACGAAGGTGTTCTTGGAAGTTCTAAGGGTTCCCATCATTAAAAGAATAATAGTTGAAGGTTGGCCTAGCAAGAGTGGGATAGGGAGAGGAGAGGGATTAGCAAGGAGGGAAGAGGAAAGAAACGCGGGTTAACTAAGGAGATAGGGGCTACCAAGAGTTGTCGTATAAATGGTATATTAAAGGGGAGCAATGTTTAACTATTCATGACCTATTCTAGCACAGTAACCTCCCACCATGAGCAAGGTGTGTGAAGTGGCTAGAATTTAAGAACAAAAGGAGGTTGTTCAAGATCAATGGCTCGTGTTGCACGAAGTGCTTTCCATAAGTTGTATCTTCTAGATACAAAGCACAACCTTGGACCTATTAACACCAAATCCATCTACATGAATCCATGTATCAACTTCCATCATATGTTTGTCGACATTATACATAATGAACTCAACATTACAAAGTTTGTCATTTTTCATTAACAACCCATCGGTACTGTAGCCGTATAGGTATTTTCACCGTAAAATCTAGCGGGCCTAATGCAAAGCCTCACTAGGCAAATCCAGACCTCAAAGAAACAAGAGATTGGTTGCCATTATCACCTCAACAACCTTTCTCTAGCTATTTAGTGGTATTTAAGACCACAAGGGAGAGTTCCCCATAGATCACTTAAAGGATATTCAATAACCAAAGTTCAAGGTGATAGTTAAGGTATAATGATTAGGATAAGGTATTGACATAGCCTAGAGGGCTAATGTGATCTTCACCAAAGTTCAAGCACTCTATCCTTGGACCAATTAAACAAAATATAGGTATGTCACAAGTTAGGGTCTTACAACATTTTCAATCATAAGGCATGCAATGTCATGCAACAGCTAGAATAAAGTCTTTCAATGATAAATCAATAAAAGATCAACCGATCAAGACTATCGATTAGATATGCAGTGTTCAAGTTTTGCAATGGAGTTTTGATGGACGAACCATGTCCTAGAAATAGGGTTTTAACATGCAATAAATGTTACATTTTACTTTTAGACAATTATTTAATACAGTTCGTACTTAGAGAGCAATGACATGTCTAGAATTTATATTGTTACATTTTCCCTAACATAGATATCTAGAATTTATGAGAGGAGCGAGAATTTAGAAAAATTAAACGGTTTGATCCCCACCACCTAGACTAGTGCCTTGATCTAAATAGGCAATGGAGTCATCTAGCGCAAATTCAACAAGGATGGCTTTGTTGAAGAGGGTGAGATGACAAAGGCATCTACATACAAACCCTAGCAGCTTCCTTTTTAGGGATATTTTAAATTTACGAGATGTACAACTTAGAGTTCTCTTAAAGAATTCAAGGGAAATAATTTTGCATACCATAGAGCAAGATTTCTAGATAAATTTAGCGATTTTAACCATGGCACATGTAGAAACCCTACTTCAAACAATATAAAATGAAACTGTAGAAGATATGTAGTACAAAAGTACACTAAATTCAATGAAGATGGCTTTGTTGAAGAGGGCATCTACTTACAAACCCTAGCAGCTTCTTTTTTAGGGATAATTTAAATTTAAGAGGTGTACAACTCAAGTTCTCTTAAAGGATTCAGGGAAATAATTTTGCATACCATAGAGCAAGATTTCTAGATAAATTTAGCGATTTTAACCATGGCACATGTAGACACCCTACTTCAAATAATGTAACATGCAAACTGTAAAAAAATATGTAGTACACTAAAGTCGCACCTTCCTCTTCTAGAAGTCATACACCCCCCTTTGAAGAGCCTTCTTTGACATTAAGGAAGATTTATTCTATTTTGAAAAGCTATGTTACCTTGCAAACATTTAGGCCTACTCTATAAAGGCAAAAAGGGTAATGACGAGAAGGGTTGGACTTATTATTGGTGATTGTTTTCTACTTCACACCCCCATCATCACTGGAGTGAATGTGAAGGTCCATAAATTTTCAATGAAAGGTAGTTATTCCCAAGTAATTAATATAAATCCATTCCTCAACTATGTGTGAGAATGTGCTGCAGAAGAGATTTGACACGCATTGGAAGTCTTGTAAATGTAGTTTATATTCCCCCAAACTTTATACTTGCAACATTGGAAATTACATAATATCTATTTGGCGGCCATACATGACTAATGATTATGTCTTTCAATTTACTTCAGTCCATGGATCAGTTAACAATGAACATCTGATTTTACTCCCTCTTAATCAATTTTCTAACTCCATAACGCCTAAAATTCAATGCACTGCAATCATGATTTATAATTTCCGTTCTTTAAATTTATGTTTTTTACATTCTCATACGCAGACCTGTCCTTTCTAAGGAGGATTTCTGTGTCATATCCACAGACTTGCACATTTCCCAACATAGAAATTTGTCCCTAGGGGTAAATCTCTGATTCTGTTTGCTATTTTAGTGTTTTACAGGTCTATTATTTCAATTTACAGCAAGCAATTAATACAGTATAACAGCATTCCAGGTACCTAAATCTCACAGTTTGCTTTGAGATTGCAGAGGGATTCTCTCCTGTGGTGTGAAAGCACTACTGTGAAGTGCAGGGAGGTTCCTTGAGGTGACAGTGTGCATTATCTAGTTACCTTGGAACCCTTCCAATTTCTAGCATTAGGACTGACATGGAAAGGAAGTTGGCAATCTGTGGTGCACACATTGAAACATCCACGAGGATGAGATCACCCATCACAAGCATTGAATTATGTCAGCTAACAAGTCTAGGTAAGGGTCCCAAACAGAATCACCATAAATGGCAAAATAAGAAAATGTTGGGGACAAGTAGAAAACTACAGAGTAAATGTCTTTGGAAAGAAGAAGTAAACCATTGATTTGAATCCCCGTGAATCTTGCAAACTTGTCAGTAGCTACCATAGTGACACTGCCTCGAAGAGAATCTCTAATTAAACAAGCTATCCTATCTGAACCTCAAATGCCGCCAGAGCACTTCATCTCCTATCTGCAAATAGAAAACTAATGAAACCCAAGAATATTGAGAAATAGTGGGAACTCGCATGGGTCTCATTAACAATGAGAATATCTAATGGACCTAATGCATCAAATATCATTCCCATTGATGACCAAAAGGCCCCATTGCCATTTCAACACCCCCTAAGAGATTCAAGTGCCCTTCCTCCTCTCCCAATGGGTCCATCAATTGGAAAATCCCAGAACAACACTAGGAAATAGCTGATTGAATAGCTAATTGCATGCTCCAATCGAAGATAGTAAGTCCTTATTTTTGGAGACTATAAATTATGACAACTACATAGGTAATTGCACTCTCACTTGAGATTTTAAAAATATGGCACCAAGCAAAGCATGGAGAATCATTAGAAAGGATGTAATCCACTTCCATATGTTTAGCGATGAAACTGAGGCATACATCCCTAGGGAGCAAAGAAAAACTTTATAGCCTAAAACTGAAAAGTGCATTTTTATTGGTTATTTAGAATATGAAAATTCAAAAAGGTTATCAACTTCTTGTACCTAATCAATAAAAAGTCATTTTTACAAGAGACAGTAAGATTAAGTCTGCCAAACTGCATGCCTAATTCAATATTAATGCAATCTTCGACCTACAAGCCACCTCTGACACATGCTTTTACTTCTTTTATACTGACGTTTTTTCTTCTTATAATCCTTTTTCTTCTATGATGGATCACAGTGAGAGTGAAAACACAATTCCACGTCCTCCAAATGAGTCTATCAACCCTACACTAGCTCGAAAACTCCCTCAATGTATCAATACAAATAAGAAAGCAGGCAATAATCTAGTCCATGACCCTCCCTATCAAGACCTAACACATTCATAGTTCCAACAAGCCTTGTCTCTTTTGGCTCAAGTTCTAGAGACTCGTATTCCAAAAACATTTATGGCCATCCAGAAATAAGATGCAACAATGAATGAAGAATTTCCTTACTAAATGGCGAAGGATACTTGGTATATACTCCCTCTTTCAAAAGGAAGAAAACTTGCCAAATGCAAATGGGTTTACACTACTAAGTGTGTTGCAGAGGATAGTGTGTACGAATGCAAGGCCTAATCAGTTGCTAAAGTTTTTTCACAGGTATAAGTCATTGGCTACAACAAAACATTTTCCCCAGTTGCCAACATGAATTCCATCCCCCTCATTTGATACATCACATTGATGGGAGTTCCATCAAATCAATGCTAAATTCACTCTCTTAAACGGGATTTACAATAAAAACTTCATGAGGACTAAAGATTTCTTTAGAGTGATTCAAGTCTTGTCCTCTGCCTCAAGAAATCCCTTTATGGCCTTAAGAAAGCTCCTCAAGCTTCGGATGAAAAAATGGACAGATTCCTTCTAAACTCCACCTCTTCTAGATGCCACTTAGACCACAATATCTGTACCAAGTGAGTCAGAGACCATATTTTCATATGCTTACTTCATGTTGATTACCTTATATTCATAAATAGTGACACCAAGCTTATAACCCATGCGAAATTTAGCCTCAAAAAGAAATTTGATATGACAGACTTGGGACTCTTCTAGATGTCACTTAGACCATAATATCTATACCAAGTAAGTCAGAGACCATATTATCATATGTTTACCTTACGTTGATTACCTTATAAATAGTAACACCAAGCTTATAACCCATGTGAAATTTAGCCTCAAGAAGAAATTTGACATAACAGACTTAGGACACTTTCATTATTTTCTTGTCTTCTAAGTTTTGCAAACCCATAAAGGGATTTATCTTTCCCAACCCAAGTATAGATGTGATCTTCTTTGCCTCTTTAAATTTTCTGCCATTTAAACATCACCCAGAGTGGACATCACTTTGTATAACAATTAGTTGGTAGCCTTTTATATTTAACTCATACTCACCCTAACCTCTGTTGTAAATTTGCATCCACATGATACACAGTTCTGCACTCAAAGAATTTGTCCTACAATTAAAACAGAGAGACTGAAACATCACATAATGATTTAGATCTGTATAAACAAAGGTGTTAAATGGAAGAGTTATAAGTGTTGCCACAACATCAATAGATGAGATCAGTACTATGAAAGATGGAACTCTGGTGTAAGAATTCTACAGCATAAATATAATGGACAACAAGCTGGAATTCTGTAACAGAAACCATTATCTTCTCATTAACAAAATATAAGGATTACAGTGCTGTCAAAGACGGACTACAATGGCTTCTCTCAAGCCTCAACACTCTCACTATATGTTTGCACCTCTCACATGTACGAAAATATAACCCTAATTAGAGCACCCTCCCTCATCTAATCAAACTTCACAAGAGCGAAAAAGTGGTTACAGATCTTCACTGCCAATTATAACTCTTACACATTTTTGCATGAAAGGAATCTGTCGAAATTGTACCATAATGGTGTAAGGAATCAGTAATAAAGTTGTCCTCATTGTGTAAAAGGAATCAGTGAACTGTCATAGAATGTCATAACCTTACATTTAAGATGCCAAACTAGTGTAAGGAATTGTTAAGAGTGGTGTAAGGAATCTCTCCTGCACAATACACCCATTCTACAAGGAATGACCTCTAACACTCATGCACCCTCTTCCTATTGATGTTTGTAACATCAGACAGGAGCTTCTGCACAGCTCTAGTGTCCTATTGATGTTTGTAACATCAGACAGGAACTTCTGCACAGCTCTAGTGTCCTATTGATGTTTGTAACATCGGACAAGAAATTCCACACAAGTCTAGCATCAAACGTGTGGACCAACCTCCTAGATTTCTTTCGAGTGACTCAAGTCTTGTCCCCTGCCTCAAGAAATCCCTCTATGGCCTCAAGCAAGCTCCTCAAGTTTTGGATGAAAAAAATGGACAGATTCCTTCTAAACTCCAGCTCTTCTAGATGCCAGTTAGACCATAATATCTATACCAAGTGATTCAGAGACCATGTTATCATATGTTTACTTTATGTTGATTACCTTATACTCATAAAGAGTGACACCAAACTTATAGCCCACGTGAAATTTAGCCTCAAGAAGAAATTTGACATAGCGGACTTAGGACTCTTCTAGATGTCACTTAGACCATAATATCTATACCAAGTAGGTCAGGGACCATATTATCATATGTTTACTTTACGTTGATTACCTTATAAATAGTGACACCAAGCTTATAACCCATGTGAAATTTAGCATCAAGAAGAAATTTGACATGACAGACATAGGACACTTAAATTATTTTCTTGTCTTCTAAGTTTTGCAAACCCATGAAGGGATTTATCTTTCCCAACCCAAGTATAGATGTGATCTTCTTTGCCTTTTTAAATTTTCTGCCATTTAAACCTTACCCAGAGTGGACATCACTTTGTATGCCAATTAGTTGGTAGACTCTTATATTTAACTCATACTCACCCTGACCTCTGTTGTAAATTTGCATCCACATGATACACAGTTTTGCACTCAAAGAATTTGTCCTACAATTAAAACAGAGAGACTGAAACATCACACAATGCTTTAGATCTGTATAAACAAAGGTGTTAAATGGAAGAGTTAGAAGTGCTGCCACAACATCAATAGATGAGATCAGTCCTATGAAAGATGGAACTCTGATGTAAGAATTCTGCAGCATGAATATAATGGAAAACGAACTGGAATTCTGTAACAGAAACCATTATCTTCTCATTAACAAAATACAAGGATTACAATGTTGTCAAAGACCGACTACAATGGCTTCTCTCATGCCTCAACACTCCCACTATATGTTTGTACCTCTCACATGTATGAAAATATAACCCTAATTAGTGTTGATTTGTGTAGCTTGGGAGGTACTCCAAGCCCTAGTGTTCGAGGGTTGGAGGTCAAAGCGCCACAAGTAGGCTTGTCAGCTTAGAACCCAAGCCTAGGGTTTTGCACCTATAGATGTTTGGGCCAAAACCGTGACAAGTTTTCAACATGTCATAGATGAGGATGATAGCTCTTTTCAACATGTGATGGATGAGGATGATAGCTCTCGGCGAGATGATTCTAACGCAACGAGAATCATCCGATTCTGAGTTGTCGTTAAGGAGTTATGAATTTTTGAATGTCATGAGTGGGTTTACAGCATATGCGTCAAGGTCAGCTTGGGTTAAATAAGCCTCTTGACAAGTTGGACAGCCCTAGAGTGACGTTGGAAGGAGCCCCTCTCTTTAGTATAAATAGAGGGTGATGGAGAGTCATTTCTCTCATCCTTTCGTGCAACGCATACCTTGAGGAGAGCTCGTGGAGGAATGGAGATCTCTGTTTTGAGGCCGCAGCAAGGGAGACTAGGGCAGCATGGGTTGGAGGACTGTTCTAGGGCAAGAACAGGGACTGAAGATTGCTGTTGGAGGCCGAGTTTATTGGCTGCTAGGACGAGGCCTTAGGGGCTGGAAACAAATCTGTTTGGGGCTGTTTTGGAGGATTGGGGATGGACTGTGGCAGCGTTTTGAGGGCAGCGTATTGTACCAGAACTGCTGTGTGTAGGCCGCAGGCCATACTACAGCAGCAAGGCTTGCGTGGGCTATTTGAAGGGTTGGTTTTAGCCCTTACCTTCAGCTTGGAGGAGTGTATCTCCCAGCCTAAACCGCAGTTTGCTAGGGAGCTATTTGTGGACTGTTGGAGAAGTTTAGGGCTGTAGCAGTGTGCCCTAAGTGCCCTAACCAGAACAGTCACAAACAGCAGTGTGAAAGCAGATTTGGAGCAACGTTTGGAGGTGTGTTGGGTCAAAGGTTTGACCAGTATCTGGATCAGTTTACATTACAGTTTGTTGGGAGCCATTTGTTGGAGTTGCCTTGGCATGAAGGAACTCCAACTAGGAGCAGATCCCACTATGGAGTGATGTAGGTGTCCTAGTGTGGACAGATTTGTTACAGCCTGTGGAAGCCAAGGAGGTAGGGCTGACATGGCATGTTAGAAGCCCTAACCAATGGGCAGTTTCACAGTGAAGTTTGGAGCCTAGATTGTGCAATAGCTCTTCTATTGCAGAGAAAAGGGAAGATGTGGAGAAGGTTGTTGGCAACCAATAGAAGGGTCTTCTAGGTGTGGGGATGCCCTAGCTAGGTGCAAATGCTACAGCATGGATTGGCCACTCGCGGACTATAGGAAGGCGGCATGAGAGTGGACCAAGTGCAGACATGATTGGGCATTTATGGTCTGCTAGAGGACAGCGTGATAGTGTCCAAGTTGGAACCCAGTGTGCAACACCTTTATGGACAAAGGTAGTTGCTAGAGTGGCAGTTGTTGAGCTCAAGGGTTGACGAACCAGAAGAGCAATTTGTGGAGCCCGAGACTTGTGTGTGGAAAAGGACATCTACAAGAGAAGATGGGTAGTCCTCCTAGCCCATGTTCATTTTGGGAGATGGACATCTTGCAGTGATATGTGGCAGCCCTATGTTGGTCTTCATCAATGAAGCGTAAGAAGACCATAGTGGATTGAAGTCCTTGAGTAGCTGAGGAGCAGTAGTGGGTGAGGAGTCTCACTGTTCACAAGTGGAGCTGTGAACAACTCGACAAGAGTCTCGATGTGTTGATGCCTTGATGGACTAAGGCACAACTAGTGAGCGGATTGATAGTCGAGATTCAATGGCCAGATGGACTTGGAGCATTGATAGAGGCAGGAGGTGCATATCGGAAGCCGCAGGACTGAGCAGGTACAAGGTACGACCAAGGGGAGCTGAGAGAGTCGACTTCATCAGCCAAATGGTCAGAGTATCTTGTTGAGGGCAGATTGGTTGTTGATGGACTGACACCAAGCCCCTATTTGTACAAGGGGAACTGAGAGAGTCGACTTCATTAGCCAGATGGTCAGAGTATCTTGTTGAGGGCAAACTGGTTGTCGATGGATTGACACCAAGCCCCAATTTGTATTCTTGTACTAGTGGATGTATGAGGGCGATTATCCTTGGTACAAGAGCCCTAGAATGTTGTATTATATGTTATGTTGTAATATATGTTGTTTAATATAACGAAGTTGGGTTGAAAAATGTAAAGAGTTGTCCATATTCTATGCATGTGTGATTCATTGTTGTTTCTATTCCATTGTGCAAAGTAGTATCATTGAGATTCACGGTTTGGTAGCGTCATAGATTTTAAGATTCTATCCTAGACCCAAGGTCGTGGAAATTCAACAATTAGCGCACCCTCCCTCATCTAATCAAACTTCACAAGAGGGAAAAGTGGTTACAGATCTTCATTGCTAATTATAACTCTTTACACATTTTTGCATGAAAGGAATCTATTAAAACTGTACCATAACGGTGTAAGGAATCTATAATAAAGTTGTCCTCATTATGTAAAAGGAATCAATGAAATGTCATAGAATGTCATAACCCTACATTGACCAAAAGTAAGATGCCAAACTCAATAGTGTAAGGAATTGTTAAGAGGGGTGTAAGATATCTTCAACACAATACACCCATTCTACAAGGAATGACCTCTAACACTTATGCACCCTCTTCCTATTAATGTTTGTAACATCAGACAGGAACTTCCGCACAGGTCTAGTGTCATATTGATGTTTGTAACATCGGACAGGAACTTCCACAAAAGTCTAGCATCAAACGTGTGAAAGTCATCCACACACGACCATTCTTACCTTTGTAATTCACTCTATTAAAGTGAACAGTCATTTTAATTATTGCATTAGAAAAGTCTAATAAACTGTAATTTCATTACATTAGTGATTTAGAGGAATCTCAAACATTGATCTCCAACAAGATGAGATTTAATCTCAATTGTCAATCACTTTGGAGATTAGGGTTAAGAGATTCAACACAATGCTATAAAAGAAGACAAACTGAAAGGAAAAAACATTGTGATCCATAGAGAGTGTTAAGAGTAACACAGTTGAGACACAAAGAAAGCGATAAGGATTTTCACTCAATGTGTAGGTCCAATGAAATAAACAACAAAAGAAGATTAACCCAGTTCCTAGAAATTAGGGGACAAAGGAAAAGAGTGCATTCCTGGGGAGTAAGGTGGCTCAACTTGGTGGGGAGAGTTATTCTCATCAAATTTGTTCTTTCCTCTCTCCCGGTGTACCTGGGAAATGGTCTTTTAGCGCCAAAGAATATAAATCAACAAATAAGCAGGCTAATTTGGAAGTTCTTATGGCAAGAGGGCAAAAGTAACGACCACAAATTCCACCTTGTCAACTAGAATTTGGTGAGACAACCAAAGAGCTTAGGCAGATTAGCAATCAAGGACCTTGAACTTATGAACCTAGCTCTTGGGGAAAAATTGGTTTGGAGACTCCTCTCGAACTCTAATGAGTGGTGGAAAAAAGGCTTCTACAAGAAAATATTTTCATAAAAATCATCTTATTAGATCGAGAGAAGAACTATGGGAAGGCAAAGGCTCAAAAATATGGATATTTTGTAAAGCTTCGTCATCATTCATGATGGAACATCTGGGTTGGTAGCCAGGCAATAGGAAACACATTCGCCTGTGGTAAGATCCCCTGTCTAACCTCGTCTCTAGTCCTGAGTTTGTGGAATTCTCTAAGTGGATGGAAGAGCATGGTTGTAATCGTCTTGCAGACATATCCTGCTGGGACGACCAAAGACCAAGGTTTGTGGTGTGGGTGGTTGGCTTTGGACCTGCCCATCCATTTGTTGAATCATTGCCATTCCATGATCAATCGACTAAAGGGGTTTGCGCCTATCATCACAAGCAAATTGGACAGTCGGGTATGGTTGGGAGGCAAGAGTAAAAATGTTCAGTCAAAGATGGTTACGCTCTTCTCATTAAGTCCTCCCCCCTCCCTCAAAAATTTGGGGGAATATTTGTAACAGGGATGGGCTTCCTAAGGTCAATATCTTTTGTTGGGAAATGGTGCATAAGAAAATCCTTATGGCAAAAAACTTAAGGAAAAGGAACATACATGGTATCTCAAACTGTGTTTTATGTGGTAAAGCGGAGGAAACTATCAAGCATCTTTTTTTACCAATGTCCTTTCTCTGTGGAAACCTAGAAGTTCAATTTAGCGCCCTTGGTATACTCTCCTCCCATTGTTGAGGATTGGAACAAGATGTTCATACATTGGAAGCACAAATTCCCTTGCTCCTCGAATTCTCTCTCAAGACGTTGCTGGATGGCGATTCCCAAATATCTTCACTGGTCAATTTGGCTCTGTCTAAACCAAGCGATCTTTGTTGTAGATTGTGTTCCAGAATCTACAACAATCAAAGGAATGATGCTTCTTTTCGAGGTCATTTCCTCTAGGGGGTTTGATGATTTGGACATGAACGAATTAACTTATAATGAAAAAGAGTGGCTCCAATTCCAATTCCCAAGCTCTAAGTTCAAAATCTCATGTCGTCCCTCCCTTCTATATAAGACTGATCAGGGAGGCTTTTGTTGAATGGCAAAGAAATATTGGTCAGGTCCAACTCTATTTTGATGGAGCTTCGAAAGGTAACCCCAGGGAGGCTAACGGGAGGGGTGCTTTTAAAACTTGAAGAAAACACTGAATTAAAGTTCGCATGGGTACTCAACAATGCCACAAACAATCAAGCAGAAGCTCTCTCTCTTTGGCAAGGCTTGAAAATCAGTGTCTCCAAGGGCATTAGGAACCTAATCATTGTTGGTGATTCTATGGTGATTATCCAAAAATGTTTGAGCCTCGCCAAGCATGAGAACCTCATTGAGTCTAAAACCTCTCCAATTCTTATAAGGATAATGTATCTCTTAAAGAAAATTGAAAATTACAAAATTTTCGATGTAAAACAAGCCAATAACCAATTGGCAGACATGCAAGCCAACATTGGTGCGAAGTTAGAACAAGGTTCTATACGAATTAACAATATATGCAATACATGTCATATCCCATAATGTTGTTTAATAACACAAGATCTGTGCAATATAGCTGGAGTACGAGACTAAATAAGAATAAACAGGTAGTTAAGATGGAGAGAATTATGAGGTTTCATTGCAGTGCATCGGGAGGGGGCAGTTGATAGGAAGTTATTTCACAAGAGTGAACACGGAAGCAAGGCGGCCATGAACCACAACTTGTGGCCTTTTAGTCCTAGGTTATTTGCCTAGATATTTAATATGGATTCAACTGAGGGCAGGGTTGGTACCATCGCATTTCGAACCAGGCAAGATTCGGCGGTGATGAAGATGGATGATAGCGGCTTCGCCATGGTGCAAAGACGACATTCATTTATGGCTTATAAGATAGGAAGGAATGTCAGAGAGGACCAGGCGCTTATTTATAGTTGCTGGTTGAGGCCGATAAACCATAGGATATTGCTAGTGCAGGGGAGAATAGCTAGGAAAATGACCTCAACAAGCAATAGAAGTGCCAGTGACGCTGTGGAGTATGGGCGCAGTGGGAATATAGGGGATATAGTTGATAGCTCCTGTAAGCAAGTTATCAAGGAAATTGTGAAAGAAGTCAATGACAACATGGCAATCTTGTATGCTAAGTAGTTTGGTCTCAGCCAAGATATGGAATTGCTCCAAAACCATGGAACTCCTGAATACAAACATTGTGAACCTAAGTCATAACGAAGAAAATATTGAAGTAAAGGTGGAGACAGCCACCGTGGGTGTGTTGAAAGAAGTTTCTGGTTTCGGTGATGGCTCTGCTCTTCAAGTTGATGGTGTCGTTGGCACTGCAAATCGTGGCCTAGATCCTGGGGCAAGCGCAAACCAAGAAGCAGTCATGCCTCCTGACGAGGCTCTAGGAGACGTCAACCCTAGAAGTTGAGGGTAGCAGTTGTCTCATACTTGTTAAAATCTATGTTTTGTCAACAGTAGTGTATTATGGAGTTTTTTGGAAGGTTTATAGTATAAAATATGTAAAGAGTATGTATGTGAATAACACAGGTAGCAATAGGGCCTCTCTGCTTGTTAATTTGTTGAACAATTATGAGAGCATGCTCTCCATGACTATAAGGGACCTGGATCGTTTCCAGCTTTATTAATGAAAATGCTACCTGTTCTATTGAAAGAAAAAAGTTGAAGGGGACATACACAGCAGGTGCAAAGGCAACTTTAGGAGGCCGCAACAAAAGAATATTAATTCAACTCCAAAAAATTGATGGGGTTGTACACAATGGCTGCAAATGCAACTTCAAAAGGTTGTATGACCTAGCAAAAGAGGGACGATTTTAGAAATTATGGGGACAAATCTGGGTAGCAGCTAGAAGTTTTGGCAAGGTTGTACAGGTCGTACAGCAACAAAGAAAATGGTTCCAAACCTACCACTTGGGTTTGCAAAAAACAAAATGCCCTCTCTTTCTTTCACAAAAGCACATCAAAAAGTCATGTCCCTATAAGTGAGGAAGCTCTTTGGCTTACATAAATCCTTTCAGAGTTTGGATTTAACATGTCCAACCACACACTGGTGCCATAGTAAGAGAGCCATTCAGCTTGCCAAACAATGCACCACATTTGTGAGCTCCAAATGTAGTGCATCCTTGAAGTATGTTCTCTTTCTTCCACAAAAGCAATGTATTGAGCAGTGGTCCCTACAAATCATGAACTTTGGCTTACACAAATCCTTTCAATTTTTTATTTAAGCAACAACATACAACCGTGCTTTAGTGCAACTCTCAGAATGGCATAAAGCTTAACAAAGAGCAAATTCAACATCAACACAACAAGCACATTGAATTTTGGAAGCTTCTTCAACAATGTATCCTTGAAGTGCTCTATTGTCATATAGATGATCAAGTTGCTAACATTTTCGCAAATCCCTTCCTAAAATCCAAGCTCCTAAACCACAATCTATGTTCGAAGTTCACAAAGTTGTCGTTCATGCGACGTAAGCCCTAATGCCTCCTTCCTTTATCACTATTGTAAATCCTTCAATCATATCCTAAGTTGTTCAAATGAGGGGGATGTTAGGATATTTTGGCACTAAGAGATAGGTTAAGTCAAACTTGGTCCATGACCTCCATAAAATTCTATGGCTTAACACTGAATTGGTTCATGACCTCTACGAAAAGACATGGAGGGTCATTTCTTGATGATTTCTTCTAAAAAGGATCATGTGAATTTTTTTGAATTATTTAATCGCCCATTGTGCACTATTTCCTTATTTAAGGGATTTAACAATGTCAATCTTGGTGTTTTAATCTTTGATTTGTGTGTGTTTGTCTTGTGTTTGTCTTAAGGTGTTCAACCCTTGTTGACATACCCTATTTCTAAACACAAAATGAATGTAAGTAGAAGTGAAGTTCAACCATAGGTGTGGTGGACAAGTAGGACTCTTAAAGTGCATGACAAGCTCAAAGGGGCTGAGTCTTCAACAATCATATATTGTACTACCGAGCCATAAAAAGAAAGAAAAAGTAGTTACTAGAGGAAAAATCAGATTTTGCATCATACTAAATTGTAAGAGGGGTGAAGTTTTCAGCCATTGCTGACTC
The DNA here is from genome assembly GCA_000404065.3 of Pinus taeda. NCBI lineage: Eukaryota > Viridiplantae > Streptophyta > Pinopsida > Pinales > Pinaceae > Pinus > Pinus taeda. Next base: position 52,640 of record APFE030926708.1, on the reverse strand, counting down.
CAATCCGGTTAATGAGTCAATCGATGAAGAGACAGTAAATGACGTTATCAACCATGTTGGATATAAATTTTGCAACCAACTTTATCTTGTGTTGTGATAGCATTAAAAAGAGGTATACGGTGCATTGAAAAGACATCAAAATGGAAAATTATGAACATTACTCTATCATTGATCAGTTTCCTACTTATACCTTGTTCAAGATAAGTTGGTCATATTTTGCAACAAGCAGTTGTATATAATATGGTCATTGAGATGGTGTATTAGAATATAGTTAAAGGTCATATCTAGTGCTTTACACAGTTAACTCAGAAAGTATATTTTGGAATAAGGTCAACTTATTATGACTTTAAATTAACGTAGGCATCTCATTAGTTCCTAGTTATGGGAGTATGAAGAGTAACTCACACCATAGAAAAAATATTTGATTTCAAAAATTTGAAGCATGTCCTTAAATGGTTCTCTCTCTCATTTTAATTGTGTAAACATTATGCTACCATTGAATGCAATTACTAACAGAAACATATCATTGCAAACCAAGAGTAATCCAATTATCCAACTAAACAAATAGAGTCCAATAATCCTCAACAATTATTTTCATGAACAACAACAATTATTTTCAATATTATGACTTAGGTCAAAGAGTTGTTAGAAAGCAGACAAACACCTGAGAAAATACATATTTAGGTTTGTCATTAGTTTTCTATAGGATATGCATTACCAATGACCATGCCCACTCTATAACAAACTTCAATGTTGCTTTACCAAGAACACGAGGGAAACGAAGCAAATAAAAGAATAAAATGCCTCTCAAAACACTTCGTTCCAGTTACATCAACCCTATGTATAAAGATAATACAAGGAGCTTTCTCCTTTGAAAGTTGAAAGGCATTGCAAAAAAGTTTGGCACCATCTCCAATGAACATCTAAATTGCCTAAAAGGGTGCAGTATTATATTTTATATCACAATCCCCACTGAAAGAGTATCACATTTGGTATGGCATCTATTTTATGTTATTTTTAAATAAGGGAAAAACTATTTCATACCCTTCACCACTAATAATAATAACACAAGTTCCCTTTCTAAACTTACTTTCTACAACAGTAAAATGTTTGAAGCAGTGTGTTGTCAAGTTGCCTACATCAATAATTTTCCAGGAGAAGATGCAAATATGCCTCTAATCATCTTATGCAATATTTGAAAGCTTTTATTGATTATAGTGATTATTTACTTTTTAATTATCCTCTACTAAACAGGACTAAAGATGTTATCTTAGTTTATCAACCACCAACGTAAAAGAAGTTTGAGTGGGGCTTAGTTCAGCTGGGCTCAAAAAAAGAAAGACGCCTAGGACTTGGGGTTTCTTTGACAAAATCAAAAACTTTTGAGATGGACTCTTCAGACTAACACTAAGCAGATGGTATAGAACATCTAGTCCAAACTCAAGGACAATACTGACATGAAAAGAAAAAGAAAAGAGGATTTATACAGCAAGTAAACGTGAACATATCAAATTTTAAGAAATAGAACAAACGAAGCCAATAAGGTTAATCCCAAAGTATTCACATAATTGTTTTGTCAATGTGCAGCATGCAAATTGAAACAATGATCAAATAAGAGTAATCCTGAATTACTCAGATGGTTGTGTTGTGAATCTCTTTATTTGCATTATACTTTGGTACAGCTCAAGAGGTCTAAGGATAGTGGTTTTTATATTCACTTTAATGTTACTCTCCTTCATAGGGTCCGTTGAGAATATGTGGCTATTATTCACTTGTGGCCACGTGCTAGCCCACTATATGGGTAATTGACGTCCATAATGGACTGACCAGTGGGTTGTTAAACCCACCATTTTACTTTATTGTATTTTATTCTATTTTGGGTAAAGGCCAACCTAGTCTACTTCAAGTGGTATATATACACTAACTTCCTCATTTATAAAATAATCTCATTTCAAGTGCTTCCATATATTCTTTGCCTCAAGGACCCCACAAAGAATTCAGTCCTCTTGCTATGTTTTTTGCTCTTGGTTATGGCTCATCTATCATGGAGAATGTATGGCATGTGAACATCTTCTTGTTTACCATTTAAGTATAATTATAAAACTGCGCCTTTCTTCTACAATTCTAATGGGTAGTTAAAATGTTGATGAACCACGTAGTTGAAATGTTTTCCTAAAGAAATAGAAAGTATAGCGGTTGGAAACGCATATAGCCTAGTGGACATATGTTAAATTGGCAACTAGAGCCAAACTCCATGTGGGTCAGCTTATTTATGTCAGCTGATATTTTTATTGGATCCCTCTCGTCGAGAGGTGTAGGATTGATCCAAAGATCATCCGATTCCGATAAGTATTTATGGAGATATGAATTTATTTTGTTTATGTAATTATTATCAAGCCGACCAGCGCTTATGTAGGCTCTAGAAGCCCAACCGACGTGTCTATTCATCATCCTCGCTTTGGTATAAATAGAAGAGGATTTGTAGTCATTTGGCAACTCACCTCAAGTGATCTCCTCTCCACGTCTTGGGTTTTTGGAGAAGGAGATTCACTATGGATTACGTTGGGCTAGTATGATGATGCCCTAATGGAAAACGCAGTCAAAAGAAGACATCTAACACGCAGTCAAAGGAGACTTATTCTCAGAACTTCGTATTTCTCTCTGAGATTTCCACGTGAATCTTGTACAAGTATATAATGCAAGCACTGAGGAACAGAACTCAGGTTTTATGTATGAATTAAGGAGCAGGTATATGATTACGCAGGGATAGACCTAACTGCAGTCATAATGAACCACGATGTTTATGAATGATAATAAACCGTTGTTCTAAGGAGCCCTAATTGCTGTTTAAAGGGTGACCCTTATACACAGTCAAGAGACTCCAATACGCCGACAGAATTAATGCCCTAGTCACTATTGTTTAGAAGCAGATCTGTGAGGATCATTCTGACTGCGTGGAAGCTGTCTCATATTGTATGAGAGCCGAGTTAATTAAGGCAGCACCGTTTTGGGACAGCGGAAGGAGTGCAAGGTGACAGAGCCCTAATCTGTGGTTTGTTGGGTATGTATAGGAGCTGGTGTTAGCCCTATACTACCTCGTAGAGCAGCAGCAAAGAATAGGAACCTAGCCACCGTGATAGTAGCTTGTTTGGGTGCCTACTTGAGGACTGGTACTGGCTGTAACTTACCATGACCCATGATGGCTAGTAAAGAATGGCCTTGTGAAAGGCAGAGCTATTGTTGAGGGCAAATAGGCTGCTCTGCATTACAACAAAGGGGACAGCTTTCCCTTGGAGGTCAACTATATGAGTAGAAGGCTGCTCTGAACAATAAAGAGGACAGCCTTTCCTTGGAGATCAATTGCAGTCAAATCTGGACAGATTTTGGGACTGTTAGGAGACTGCACTTTGGACCTGTTGGAGGAGTGTGTAACTATAGCCTAGCTGCTCTGCTAGGCTGCAAGCCATAGCAAGCAGCTAAGGCTGGTAATTGGATACAGTATTGCAGTGTACAGATGATGGACATGGTGTTATGGGTGACAGCATGATGTGGGCAGCATGGTACAGTACAGTGCAGCACAATGGCATAACATCATGATATATGGGCAACATAGTATGATGCAGCTTGATGGTGCTACACAATAAGGTGCAGCAAATGGACGAGATGCAGTTGAAGCAGAATGTCTTCAACTGATCTCATCGTTATAGGAGATGATCTATGCTTAGATCTAGATAAGTCAAAGTGTTGACTTCTATTGTAAATGTACTCTCTCTCTCTCTCTCTCTGCTGAACTTTGAAGATAAAAGAAGATTTGATCAAAGGGTTTCCCCACACATTGTGGGATTTGTCCCTGGCTTGTGCCATATCTTGTGTTCCTCTTTGTCTTGGCTTGTCTTTCTGCGTTTTTGTATTTAGTTCTATCTGCAGTTTATCGTAATGCCTGAATGTGATTTGCTAATGTGAAAATTTAAATAAATTGCTCTAGCATAGAACATACCTCAAATTTAACATGGTATCAGGAAGCTGAGGTTGAAGGACAATGCCCAAGCAGGAGTGAAAGAGCAAATCACCAAATGCAGTTTGGGACAAGGACAAGAAGATCAATGGGTTCCTCATAATTCACCTAGGGTGAAGTCAAAGCAGAGAATGTTATCAGAATGGCGCAGCGGAAGTTTCTGATGGCCCATCTAATGATCACTTCATTGGGAAGTTCGATGGAAGGAAAGGCAGATGCCTTGTTGAAATAAGTTTGGCCATTATGTGAAGGAGTGTCCAAATGGCAGAGACACATCTTCAATAATCAAAGGAATGACTGGTAATGCAGGTCATCAAGGAAGTGGTCGACTCCTCCACGAAAGCAAGAAACCCCTAAATCTCTTTTATGTACCTGATCGCAAGAAGAACCCGATGTCCATCTCGAATAGAAGTCAAAGGTTACAGGATGGCACTTATCGATGGAAAGGTCCGTGTTTGAAAATATATCTTGCAAAGATGTTTTTAGTTCTGGGTTGTATCAAGTTGCAGGAAGTCCACTGGGGACCATGTCCGTTGACTCAGCACCGGAGGTCTGTGAGTCAAATGGTGACTTGGATGCTTAAATTCAAAAGGAGCATGAAGGTGCTTGTCTGAAATGTACCGAACGAAAATATTATAAGGGGACCATTCCCCTCATGCAGCAGGTCCACAGGCTTGGAACAACCCGATGAGTTTAAGACTCATGATCGGGAATCTCATGTATACAGGTGGAAGAAAGCCCTCTATGGCTTGAAGCAAAACACCTCGGGCACAGTATGAGAGGATTGATAGTTGTCTAATGCAACTGAGACTCACTAGGAGTGAAACTGATCCAAACCATTACTCGAAGGTTGTGGATGATAAACCTCTCATACCGGCACCTATGTCTAACAGGTGCAGACCCTCTCATTTATAGGAGATAGAGGGAGTTGGATTTTGAATGTGGAAAGATAAGCTGCAAGCCTGTGACTACCTCAAGTATCTTAACTTTCAGAAGTTATATGGTAGTGATGTCGGACCTGATTTGGGAAATGCCTCTGAGTTTCATAAACTCATTCGCGTTGATGTTCTTGGAGAACCTCCGTCCGGACATCTGTGTTGCAGTTAACATGATGAGCTCATATTTGGTTGAGCCTCACTGAATTGGTGCCAAGAATCTTCTGAGATATCTTCAGGGCACAATCTCTCATGAATTGAGATGCACTGCCGGAAATATGAAACCACATGATTATTCCGTGGGCAGGCAGTGTGGAAGATCACTAGAGCACTTCTCAGTGCGGTTTCTCTTTGGAATCTGTCTCGATATCCTGGATGAGCAGGAAGCAGAAGTCGGTGACTCTGAGCACCACCAAGGCAGAATATATTGCTGCTAGCATGACCTCGTGTGAGGCAATCTGGTTGTGAAAGCTCTTCACTGAGCTGTTTGGATTTACAGATTCTCTGTAACAACCAGAGATGGGATTCGATTACTAAGGAATCTCGTATTCGTCGATTGCTCCAGCAGATAAACATCATCTGGGATATGGTAAGTCGATGAGCAAGGAGGCTCCATCGCATTAAGATGATGTACAGGTCGATACACCTTGTCAAAACCCCGAGGAAAGATCTAATCTGTGATTTTCCCAAACGACTTGGAGTCATCAAGAAACCCTTGTACAAGGGTCCTGCATGTTGCATACATTGAGCTCTGGGAGCTCTAAGGGCTTGCAGTTCTTACTGGAGCAACATACGACCACAGGGTGACTCACCCTCTCTTGGTGGTGCACACTGGAACAAGATGATTCACTCTCTTGTGGGACAAGATGATTCACTCTCTTGTGGGACAAGATGATTCGCTCTCTTGTGGAACAGGATGAATCGGTCTCCTGTGTAGCAGGATTGATGTGCTCTCCTGTAAGGCCTGGATTGATGTGTTCTCCATGGCGATTGTATCAGGATTGATGTGTTCTCCTGTGAGGCATGAATTGATGTGTTCTCCATGGCGATTGTAGCAGGATTGATGTGTTCTCCTATGAGGCCTGGATTGATGTGTTCTCCATGGCGATTGTAGCAGGATTGGTGTGTTCTCCTGTGAGGCCTGGATTGATGTGTTCTCCATGGCGGCCTGGATTGATGTGTTCTCCATGACGATTGTAGCAAGATTGATGTGTTCTCCTGTGAAGATAGGATTGATTAGTTCTCCTGTCGAGGCATCCTACCCATGCAGTCTGGGACTCATGGGAAGTACCTCTCATCTGATCAATGAGCAGGGAAATGAAGTTAAGGACCATAGTAGTACCGATGGATGCATCGTTGTATCTACTGTACTCCCTACACTAGGATGACCTCCATTGATCTGGGATCAATGATGCTAGTCTGTGACCAGTGGTAAAAGTTGTACTATACTATGACACTGACTTTGGGTCGGTTGCACTTGAGACTGATCTGGGACTAGTGGTACATACTCTGAGACTGACTTCGTGTCAGTGCAGTACTGGTCTGGGACCAGTGAGAGTGGTACATACTATGACGCCGACTTCAGGTCAGTTGAGACTGGTCTGGGACCAGTGGTAAACTCTCTGAGACTGGGATACTAGTCTGGGACCAGTGGTAGGAGTGGTACTTACTATGAAGCTGACTTCGGGTCAGTTGAGACTGGTCTAGGACCAGTGGTACGCACTCTGAGACTGACTTTGAGTCAGTGGAGGATGATACTGGTCTGGGACCAGTGGAGTTGTACTCACTATGACGCTGACTTCGGGTTGGTTGAGACTGGTCTGCGACCAATGGTACATACTCTGAGACTGAATTTGAGTCAGTATGATACATCCTCGATCATTTCTTCTTCATAATTCGGACAAAAGCAGAGCAGAACAGAACAATGCAAGAACAAAGCAGAACAAAGCAGAACAATACAGATCAGTAGAGGGCAGAACAAGAAGAATAGAGCAGAGCAGGGCAAGGGTCAGGCTGTACAGGGCAGTGCATTTAATGGATGAATAGTAACGACTGATTGACAGATTGCAGATGAAGTTCTTCCTAGTTGAGAGGGAGTGTTAAAATTGGCAACTAGGGCAAAACTTCAAGTGGGTCATCTTATTCATCGCTGATAATATTTTTATTAGATTCCTCTCATCGAGAGGTGTAGGATTGTTATAAAGATCATCCGATTCCGATAAATATTCATGGAGATATGAATTTATTTTGATTATGGAATTACTATCAAGCCGACCTACAACTCATATAGGCTCAGAAGCCCAACAGTCGCATCTATTCACACACCAACGTTGTGTATAAATATAGAAGGACTTTTCCTCATTTGGACTCACTCATCTCATCACATCTCTCTCTCTACTGCGTAGTCTCTTCTCTACTGCGCAGAAAAGGGTCTCTCTCTCACACGTGAAGCCAGACGCTGCTGAAACTGAAGCTGCAACTGCAGAAATAAAGTTTGACCTGCGTGGACCAGAAGATATCCTCATCTGAACTGCGTTGTAGGTTCATCTGAATCTCCTCTGAAAGCTGCAACTTTTGGTGGTGGAATCAAGTCAATCCGACAGACGGTTTGCAAGATATCGACTTCCCTAGTTTGAAGGAAGCTGCTGAAACTGAAGCTGCAACTGCAGAAGTAAAGTTTGACTTGCGTGGACTAGAAGATCTCCTAATCTAAACTGCAATGTAGGTTCATCTGCACCTCCTCTGAAAGCCGCAACTTTTGGTGGTGGAATCAAGTCAATCCGACGGACGATTTGCAAGATATCGACTACCCTAGTTTGAAGGAAGCTGCAACTGTAGAAGTAAAGTTTGACCTGCGTGGACTAGAAGATCTCCTCATCTGAACTATGTTGTAGGTTCATCTGAACCTCCTCTGAAAGCCGCAACTTTTGGTGGTGGAATCATGCCAATCTAACAGTCGGTTTGTGAGATATCGTCTGCCCTAGTTTGATGATGAAGCCGCTAATGCTAATGCTATTGATTTAGGGTTTTCTACTATTGATATAAATCAGATTTATTGTACCATTTTTCTCTGCTGAATTATTGAAGATAAAAAAGATTTAATCAAAGGGTTTCCCCACACATTGTGGGGTTTGTCCCTGGCTAGCCGTCACATCTTGGGTCTCTTGTCTTGGCTTGTTTTCAGTCGATCGTTTAATGTTCTATCTACACTTTACTTTATGTACATGTGATTGCTAATCTGTGGAATATAATAAGAAAAAGAAGTAAACTGTGATAAGTATAGAACATACCATAACTTAACACTCAGCAATAGAAAACTAGGCTTGTACACTCCACTTCCAGTTCCTTCTCATCCTTGGGAAAGTGTTTCAATGGATTTTGTTGGGGGATTGCCAAAATCTAGAAAAGATCATGATTATTTATATGTTATTGTGGAAAAGTTCAGCAAAATGTGTATTTTAATACCTTGTAACAAGCAGATTACGGCTGAACAAACAACGAAGTTTTTCTTTCAGCATGTCTAAGTACATTTTGGGTTACCCACTTCCATAGTATCTGATCAAGATTCCCGATTTGTTGGGAAGTTTTGGTCAAGTCTGTGGGAGTTGATGGACACCAGACTGAAGAAAAGCACAGCCTTTCATCCACAAACAGATGGCCTAATAGAGGTGGTCAACAAGACAGTGATCCAGTTGCACAGGGGTTATTGCAGCAAACATCCCAAACTTTGGGATAAACATTTATGTTATGTGCAACATGCTTACAACCGTGCCAAACATTCTTCTACACAAAGATCTCCTTTTGAGACTTGTTTTGGTTTCATACCAAGGTCTCCCTTGGATTTTGTCTTTAGTAAAGACATAGCGGTTGATGGACACTGTGATGTGAACAAAGCAACCAAGTTCATTGAATAGATCCAAGAAATTCACCAGGCAGTGCAGGAACAGTTGGAAAAGAGCCAAGCCAAGTACAAGGCAAGGCATGATAAGCATCGAATTGAACATAGCTTCCTAGTTGGTGATTAAGTTTGGTTGTATATCAACAAAGATAGAATGCAAGGTGAAGGAAAGAAGCTGAAGCCAATAAGGTATGGGCCTTTCAAGATACTTGAGAAAATTGGTGAAAATGCTTTTCGCCTTGATTTGCCAGCTTACATGCACATCTATTCAGTGGTTAATGCAGAGAACTTGAGACTGTTTGAAACTTCATTGGTTGAAGATCTCGAAAAACAAAGTCAGTTGCCTTCTATTGATGATCTCTTGCCTGAATATCTCAATGAGTTGCACGAAGATACAGTTCTGGACAAGTGAGAAGTACGCATAGAGGGGATGTTGAGTACCTCAGAATCGGACTCAAAGGTTCAAAACCAAGCAGTGCAAAATGGATAGAGATTGGGCAAGTGAAGGAGTTGTATCCTCACTTGATTGATGCTTAAAAACCAACATTTGGTGGTCCAAAAGCTTTTTCAGTGGGAAGGCGTGATCCAAAATGGATCTAAGAACCCTCTAAGTCTTCAAAATCGCTTAAAGGATCAAAACAATCGCATGAGAAAACCTTCATAAAACAGCAGAAAACACTATCGGGACCCAAAAACACCAAGAAAACAATAGAAAACAGGCTTATTGGCAGTCAAAGGAGTGATGCACAGTAGCCGTCAGATCTATCTGATCAATGGTCCAGATCTGGTCGGCAAATCGCAATCGGCAGTGGCGAGTGAAGGCTATCGACGAAGACCATATGGGATACGCAACAACGATCAACGGGGTCAATGACGACCGTCAATCAAGCGCGCAGATCGACGGCCCACGTTGCATCGTAAGATCGCATCGGCAAACCACAATAGGGCTCTCACCAAATGGCCCGGGGTTATCGCGATATGCGATTGCGATCAATCGCATCGCAATATCGCAATTAGCAAACACAATGGAGCGGGCACACACACACACACACACACACACACACACACACACACATATATATATATGCGATCCGATCACCGGACTCGATAGCATTACAAACATTGTTCCATAAATATTTCAAATCCGATATAAGCCGTTTGTGGGATTTTGCAGTGTTTTAATGTAGTTTTCGAATACAAAGGGGAAAACCATGAGACATGGGCAGTCCTGACATGCAATAAGCGATTAGAGGCAGACCCGATATGAAAATAATTCGGATTTAAGGACTTTTGAAGTCCGAAACACTGTGTTTTTGGCAGATTTTCACAATTTAGAATGTATTTCTCTGCGTGAACAAAGAATGGCCATTTCTGGGATTTCAAAGGCCAGATGGACTCTTTCATTGTCGAACAGGTGGCCACCTCCCCTAAAAAACGTTAGCAATGATTATTTAACGCCCAGAAGGGGGATTCGAGTAGACAGAGGCTGGAAGCTAAAAAGCCCGAGAAGAGGAAATGAACAGGCAACGTAGATTGGCTTTAAAGCCACAGACAGAAAACAAATAGGACAAGAAGTGTTGAGAGAGCAAAGACAGAGACAGAGAGTGATAAAGGGAGTCTGTGTACTCAGAGAAGCTTGAGGGGTTCAAGCAAAACTCTTACTGTTGTATATGTTGTGCGTTGAGACTCAAATTGAGCTCACACTTTGTAAAACTCTATTCTGAAGACATAATAGAGAGGCCACCACTGAAGGCTGGACCAAGAGATGTAGCGCAGGAGTTTTAGGTGAACTCCATATTAAACTTGTTGTGTTTACGTGTGTTGTCTATTATGTTTCTTTCACTGCTTCATTGCCGGTGTATTTCGCAATCTTATCGATCTATCGCACAAAATAACATAGGCATACCATGCACATGAGTCTATAATACCTTAAACATTGTCTTAGATTTCATTTTCAGATCATATGTTAACGGACATAAAGACCCAATATCGTTGGTTTTTTTTCACAATTGTCACCGTTAATCTATTTTGCATTAACAGTTAAATACTTCATTTTTTTTAATGGCTAAATTACAAGACCGTAAGAGTCGAATTTCTTTGTTTTTTTGCACGAATTTCTTTTGTTTATTTTTATTTAAAAATAATTAAATACGATTAAAATTTATAACAATTAATGTCAGTAAGTGAAACTGCAGCTCAAACATGCCAATAAAGAACATATAGGGGTAGAAAGACTTGATTGCTTTGTCTTTTCACAATTCCCACCCTAAATCTACATCGCTTGAGAATTTAATTTCAGTTTTTATACATAAATGTTTGGTAAGTAAAACAGCAGATCACGAATACAAGACAGAGACAGTGAAGCACAACAAAACACAAAAATAATAAAATAATAGAGCTAAGTACTGAAGTATTCTGACATTACCTGAGAGAACTCCAGCTCGGGAGCCTCCAGTTTGAATAATAAAATAATAGAGCTAAGTACTGAAGCTAAGTACTGAAGTATTCTGACATTACCTGAGAGAACTCCAGCTCGGGAGCCTCCAGTTCGAACCACGCTGCAGAAATGCTTGAAGTGTTAAAGAAAATATCAATTTTCTCTCCATTAAAGAAATGGCCTTGCTCTTTTTCACGGGATGCTATTGACCGACCTAGATCTGCATCGATATCTTGTATTTCTCTTCTTTCTTCGTTTTTTTGAAGTTCGGCCGTCGGCTGCTTGTGAGGGAAAATGCCGGCGATAAGCAATCTGTGTACGTTTGCGAAGGACAAATTTTCAACATTGGAGCAAACATCAACGGTATCACTCGCGCCGAACAGTCCATGTATTGACAAATTTGAGAAGCAAAGAACATCGATTTCATCGGTCTGTTGAGAAGTAGGAAGAGATAATAGTTTGCATTTCTCGTTGGCTGCTTTGGAAGCCGCCTTCAAATAATCAATATTTCGGTCGCGCAGGCGCATTGTTGCGTGAATTCTACCTTTGAGCTTCGAATTTAGTGGTAAAATGCGGTCATGAGAGTGTCGAGAGGTGATGAACACCTCAAGTCGGTTTGCTTAAAAAACTTTTGACATGTGAGAACCATATCCAGAACAACACACATCTAATTAGCGAAAATTAGGGAATAGACTTGAAGCATTTGAAGAATTTGCCTCAGACATCTAAATAGCGAAAATTAGGAAATAGACTTGCAGCATTTCAAGAATTTGCCTCAGACATCTAAATAGCGAAAATTAGGAAATAGACTTGCAGCATTTCAAGAATTTGCCGCAGACATCTAAATAGCGAAAATTAGGGAATAGGCTTGCAGCATTTGAAGAATTTGCCTTGCCCGAAAGGTTCAGAAGAATATTTTGGATGATATTCGTTAGAAAAAGTACGTAGTCATTTACTTAATTTTTTTATTTTGGAATTATTTGCAGCCATAAAATGAAAATGAAAGATGTTATTATGTTAATTTTATTATTTCTATTTTAAAATTGAATTTCTATTATTAAAGTATTTTTAAATGATATTAATATTTCAATTTTTTCCTAAGTTAGATATTTTTTGAGTAATGTTAATATTAAAGTGAACGATGTTAATTTAATTTTCACTAGTAATGTTTTTCATTTTTATAGTTTTTAGTAAATTAGATTGGTAGTTTTTTTAATATGTTAAGTTGTCATATTAATATAAAATCTTTTTAACGCGGATGCGGGTGACATTAATGACCTCTAATGTCTTTAATGATTAAAGGACAGATATGATAGTGCAGCTGCAGATCAGCATGGCATCCCAGGATTTCGTCCGGTGCAAGACGAATAACCTTAAGAAAGAGGTCGATTTGGTAGGATCTATGTATTAATGGCTCACGTCGTCCAAGGAGAAGCAGTGATCATTAAATTGATGGCGTTGTGGCTCATCCTCACCATAACTTATGTTCAGCCTTCATGCTCCAGGCTCCAGCGTGCTGTGGGTCTTGGCGGAAAGTGGGTCTCCGATAACAGAGGCAAGCTTCCGGCCTGCTCCCCTTATTATGTTGAGATCTCTATTTGCCCGAAGGATCGATTTGTCGGCCCTTTTCGTTCTCTAAGGCTTGTCGTGAACGATTGAAGTGGTTCCCTGAGCTGTCTTCCTGTCCTGCCTCTAGTCTTACTGTGCCTCCCCTTCTTCATCTCATCATGGTTCGACAGAGTATGAGGAGTGGCTCTGGGGCGCGCCGTGGTAGCCGGAGGCATTCAATGGCTAGCGGTTCTGGGGAACCTGCACTGCATCCCGTTAATATCCCCTCCTCTCCGGGTGAATCGCCTCCACTGAGCCTTGCTCGCAAGCAGACTACAAATAGTGCATTCCAGACCACTCACTTTAAGTTTCAGAGTAACCTCAACAAGCCAATGATCACCGCTCATATTACTATTATCCTCTCTGAAGAAGAAAACCGGCCTCAACCTGTGATTCATGTTGCGTCCGAGCCTTCTCAGAGCAGTGAGCCGATTTCGGTAGAGGGAAGCCCAGAGAATCGCACAGGGAAAATTCTCGACAGGGAAGTTGCTCCTCTCGCCACTCTGCCTCCTGATGCCATTGTCCCGGTGGAAGGGGAAGGTAACTTCAATGCCACTGATCTCTCCAGGGCGCTGACAGAGGGTGATAAACCAGGGAACGATGGCATGCAAACGAGCATTACGTGTCAGTTGGGGGAGGAGCTACCAAGTGAGGACGTGGCGGAATAATGCCACCTGGGCATGCCCACTCTTTTTGGCCTTGCTAGTGTTTCATATAATCAACTTCAGGCAGTTTTGAAGGCAGCTCCGGTTCAGCATCTACAGACAGATGGTGTTGTTTTGCCTATCAAACAGTGGTATACCAAAGATCTCGGGGTAGCTATGGAATATCTCTGTTTTGCTTTCGGGTCCCTTCTTCTGTCATGCGGGTCTATCTCTAGTTTCCACTTCTGTTCTCAAGTTCTCTTAAACTGGTCCTCCCAGGTTCTACCTATACTGGGGCAATTTTGTGGGTTGAGTGCTCTTGGTTAATTTTATCTGAAGCCTCAACTCCTTGTAAAAATATTTTACTTTTCAGTTAATAGAATTAGCCTTTGCACAAAAAAAATAAAAATAAATAAATAAATAAATAAATAAATAAAATAAATATATATATATATATATTATATATATATATATATATAATCTTTTAATTAGAAAAGCTTCGTTGTTAAGATTACTATTTGTTTAATGGTTATTGATTAGAATTTTATTGGTTTAATTCTGGGCTTGAGTGGTATGCAGTAGGGAGGTGCATGTTATGATACTATTTGGTTAATGTTATTAATAGAAATTTTACTGATTTAATTTTCAGATTGAGTGGTATGTAGTTATTATTAATATTTTGTTGCATAAAGTAAAGAAACCCTTTAAATTTTTTATTCCTCTAATTATAAAATAAAAATGTTATTAGTAAATTTTAAATAATAAAAACTGATATAAATAATATGGTGGAGCCTCTAAAATATTTGTAACGTCATGTAAGAAAATTATACAATAAGTAGAAATATATTTATAATAGTATATGATAATAGATAATTTAATGTAAAAAAAATGACTTAGTTTATACATAATAGTCGAAGTGAAGTGATACGCTGTTTTTGATAATGTGGTTTTATTGGAAGAAGTCAACTTATTAAATATTTCATAAAATTGTGTATTTTTTAGTATTTAATAATGTGTTTTCTAAAGAAAAAGTTGTTTTGTTAATTATTTTATATTTATGAGTTTTGTTTTATTGTTTCCAGTATGTGTAATTTTTTTATTTGTGTATGTTTGTATGTGATAATAAATAATTAAATATTAATAAATAGTTGTATGGATTTTATACATATTAATTGTAGTTATGAGTAGCATATGATAAGTGTATGTTGTTGGAAGAGGTCAATTTGTGACATTTGTGTGTACCCGTGCATGCACATGATGTATAAGAGTAGGATATGGAGAGTGTAGGAAAAGATGAGGATAAATAAGCTAGGGTTTCTTCAAATCATAAAAACATGAAGGATTTAGTTAAGGGAATTGTTCATAGATCACTTATTTTTACTCAACCTAAGTGTTTTTATTCTCGAACCATGTCAAATGGGATTGATTCAAACCATTGTGACAAGACTTGCATCGTAAATGATACCAAGGGTTCCACTTCCACACCATAAATGATACTGAAGATTCTAATCCACATGGCCTACTTTTGGGCATACGAAATCGTAGAGATTAAAGTTTTCACATCTACAAGTGCCATATTTCAACTCAGTAAATCATGGCATACCCCTCAAGCCATGGTGTTTTTAACATAACAACATTAATGAGGAAAAAGGTATGGTGGCTAAGTAGTAATCCTTCAATAATTGGAACATGATGACCTTAGTAGTATTCTCAAGAATGTATGTAGCACCTCAACTCCATACTAAGGTATGTTTACATATCCTTAAAATATTCATGGAGTTGAAGGACATAATTATAGCACAATTGATTCATTGGTATATAACTTCTATTATCAAAGTAAAATTTCCGCATATAGTTGAAAATATCCCTAATGGATTAAGGAGGCTAATGTGAGGGTCAAGATGGACCAAACCTTGGTGGTTAACATCATACAAGAGTATTCTAAAAGAACTTTGATTAGTTGATTTCATGTTAAGAGTTGTACCAAAAAAGATCTTCTATGGACCACCATTAAATCTGCTTCATGGGATACAATTTGGCTCATAATATTTTTTTATTTTATGAATAAAATTATAGATTGAATGTACTGAATTGTGTAACTTTGTTCTTGGTACCTTCTATTTGAATTTGTGGAAATGGCCTCCATGTTTTGACCATGGGGCTTCACCATCAAATATCTATTAAAAATAGGGGTTACTTTTTTAGAAAGAGGTATTAGGAGGGGGTTCGATAAAGAGATTTTAAGAGGCTTTTATCAATATCTAGTGAGAATAGAGATATTCTTTGATATTCCATGAACATGGGCGCTATAACATAGGTTGATTGAGTGAAGACCCCATGGTTTTGACATGTTCAAAGAAAAGATATCCATAATACCTATATGAATAAAGTTAAAGTTTTTCCACCTATTGAATTTTGGAAGGAGCCTTCTTTAAAATGGATATAGTAGCTATGATCTAGTTTAATTAAATGGTAGATTTTTTTTTTTTTTTTATGTCAAGGTGGATCTCATTAAGATTTTACCAAAGGGAACTAATATTGTAGTGGAGGTTAAGTAGATTTAGCAAATCTTAGACTACTAGAATGTCTCATTCAAATGCAAATACCCCTTATGGGCTGATTATAAAAAATAAAATGAGAGATTATTAGGGAACATTTCATTATCAAGATTTATTATGTGCTACTATGCTTCAAAATACTAATTACACACTCTTTCACCAAATGTTCAAAACACTTGTTTACCATTCCTAAAGTTGGATTATAGTAAATTCATGTGTGTATGTATCTAGAGTATGTACACCTATGTAGATTTTAGTAATCAAATCCCTATATGAAGGGAGCTCCCTTATTTCACAAAAAAATGGGTTTCATAAGCTAATTTGGTGTCTAGTTTAGGGAAAAATTTAAGGGCTAATATGTGTAGGCGGGCTAAATTTCCATTTTTTTTCCATAAAAAAGACTCAATAATAAATATTTTTTTACCTTAAAAATCACCAAAAAATTATATAGAGACTGTATAAAATTATTCTGAATTTGAATATTTTTACAAAAATATAGCCGAATAAACCTAATTAGATTCACCAAAATTTCCAAACTTTAAATAGATTTTTCTCTTTAAATTTTCATATCTAATTTAAATAAAATTACAAATTAATTTATTATTATTATTTTTAATTTTTATCATTTTTAAAAATTATATATATATATATATTATATATATATATATATTATATATATATATATATTATATATATTATATATATATATATATATAATATAATAATAGGTTGGTATGGTTTCTATAAAACAAGGTTGTAATAAGATTTCTATACCAAGGGCTAGTTAAGTGATTAGCTGAATATGTAGAGTCTTAAAACCGAAAAGATAAATACTAACCGTAACAATTTTCTAAACTAATGTATTCTTAAGTTTCAAATGAATATAATAGTACAAAAATATTAAACCTACAATGAAATAAAAAGGTTAAAGTAATGGATAATTTTACTTTCTACAATTTATAGAATCAATATAGATCTATTTTAAATACTGATCTAACATACATGAGTCGAGAGGGATCCAATTTTTTATTTGATCGAAATTAGCAAAATTTCATTTTGATGATGGATGGACAACATTGCACATCATACTGGGCTGTAGAATGAGCCTCTCGACTCAAAGAAGGTTTAGAAGGTTTAGACCTGGTCGTTAATTAGTCATTAACGACATGTTTATTCTATTATTTTCCCAATGTGCAACTCTTGCATGCAAAGAGCCTTATGTCATGGCTTGGGTGATGCAAGGACATACATTATATGTACAATATAGTTTGGAGTTGTCTTTAGTATGATTTTTTAGACTTTCTGATGCCAAAATCGAATCGAAAAAATTGAAATGAAATCTTGATTTGTGTTATTTAAACTGAGTTTTTGACTGTATATATGGATTCAACACTCTAAAAAATTCCAAAGACACTTTGATTGTGCAAGGGTTACCCATCAAGCTTACGATTTTAATAAATCCCTGTGGGATTTTAGAGAAATTAAACTGGAAAAAGCCGCCAGAAAAGCTTCCAAAAAATTTAAAAAAACAACTAGTTTTAGAAATTAGACTGGAAAAAGCCGCCAGAAAAACTTCCAAAAAATTTCAAAAAAACGAAAATGAGACTTCCCTAACAAAAGACCAAGAAAATTTAGATAAAGTTATAATACCTACATTTATATTTGACCTTCGATTTGCCTATTTACATTTTATAATGGTCAAAAATCATTTAAAGAAAATTAATAGGTGAGAGTGATATTTCATTGTGGCCACGCAGAATAGGCAAGTTATGATATATTTATCTCAAAGGTGTAAATGATATCCCATTTATGTTTATTGGTCCTTGAGTTAACAAGATGAATAGCAGTGTGGCTGCTAGTCCCTGCCCAAGGGAAAAGGAAATATAACTTAGCACTCATGGCGGTCATTCGGATACCCAGTGACCATGGACCCACCCGGAGGGAGACGCTCTAGCAATTTTTTAAATCGAGTCTGGTTCGGGTAGATCTAGCTAGCTTGGGCTTCCTCTATGGCTCTATGCAACTCATAAAACTGTGAAGAAAATAGGCATATAATTACAGTGGAGTAGTTGTTTCCATTATCTGCAGTGGTTGCGTTGAAATGCTTTGCAGAGCTGAGTGATGTGCAGGAAGTGTACATGTTTTTTTTTGGCCTAAGAAACATCATTGGAGCGCAAACAGGGATCCCCTATCCGAGTGGAGTTGGCTGAAAAATGCAGTTTTGGCTTTTGATAAATGACAGCAGTTGATCATCCGGAATTGGTGATAGTTGTAACTCTGTTTCTTTTTCATTTTCCTTGCCTGGTGGAGTGGGTCTCCAGGAAAATGTTCAAGTAGGCAAAAACAAGCCAAAGAAGGGCTTCATGGATTGGTTTTCATCCAAAAATCAGGGAGATGTGGAGGATGGTCAGGTAAAACATGGAAAAAATGTTCTTGTTTTATGCTTGGCAGCTCTCAACAAGCCAGAGTATCCAGTGTTCATTATGGGATGCAAGGGGATCCATTGCGGTAGTTGTGCATTGAGTTACATTTCCTTTTCTTTTGTTCTTACTTTCAAGTGTTATTGCCAGTTTTGACGAACCTCCACATCAACTTTGAAAAGATGCCAGATTCTGGGCACTTGTGTATATAGTTTTGGCAGAAACATGCCTCCTCATGAGACTAGCACGTACTTTTTTGTTGTTGTTGTGGCAAGCTTGTGCGACGTATGCATGATAACAACACAGATGCATTGTTTTGATGTTGTTGTGGCAAGCTTGTGCGACATACTTTTTTGTTGTTGTTGTGGCAAGCTTGTGCGACGTATGCATGATAACAACACAGATGCATTGTTTTGATGTTGTTGTGGCAAGCTTGTGCGACATATACGATCATTGACATTTAATAAGATTGTTGGTAAACGAATATGATCATTGACATTTAATAAGATTGTTTACCAACATAGCAGTGAAGTGAAAATTCAAGGTCAGTAGATGGACATACCTCTTATTGTTTTGAGTATTATTCTTATGCAAGAGCCCGTGTAAGGTCAGTAGGTGTTGATGCATCGATTATTAGTTTTATTTCTACTCGAAGATAACATCCAATACTAAGGTCGACTCCTTGAAGGAGCTTTGGCATACATGGTTTTAGGAAATATAAGGTCACCGCATAGTCCAGGATACAGGGGATGTTAGTGATCTGATGTATTATCATGAGTTGTTGCAGATGAAACAGGTGAATATTAGCGAGTTGTTACGGATGAAACAGGTGAATATTGGGATTGAAGATGGGCCAAAGCTATTAGTAATAGGGGATTATTGGGATGAGCACATGGTCAAAGAGATTGTAGCTCTGCTTGGCCTCGAATTGAGAACGAATTGACAAGCACTAAGTTCTTGATCACTCTTCTGATATCAGAGCTCTTAGACAGACATTGAGCTGATAGAAGATTTGATCTACTCTTAGAAAGACATTGAACTGATATTAATGCACCCTAACTAGACTACAGTTAGACCCTCCCTTGGAAGCATAATTTCCCCATGCATCTGAGATTGGATGTAGGTACCACGCATATGAATATTGGATTTACGGGAGCTGCCGGGCTAGAAATAGACTATAACCAGAACTGTCACTTACATCAAATTCAATTAACATAGCCCACCCTTTCAAGATCTCGTTCCAAGAGACTTGTTACTCCTTTGGGAGGTTAGGTTTAGCACCCGAGGATGGAAGTGAAAAGTTCGGCACCCAAGGCTGGGAGTCTTGTTCCGGACCCAAGGCAAGGAGTCATGCATGCTCCACAATCAACGCGGGGAGTATAGCGCGGTAGAGTAGACATGGTGGTATGGTTGTCGGACCCAAATGAGATATTTCTGCTGCCTGGCATGTTCGAAACGCATTTGACTTACATTCATTTCTTCAAGTTGTGCTTGTCCTTTCTCGTCGAGGTTGCCTAACTCTTCTGGGCTGCCGAACATAACAGATGAAATAGAGGAACATATACCTCAACTGCCTTTGTCACCTATGTTGCTGGCTTTCTTACTATGATTTGTATTAGTTACAATCATGTATAATTGTTGTTGTAACTTGTGAATCAGAGGGACAAAGTACTGCAACTTGTGGAGTAACAGCATGCAAGTACCAGCAATCATATAACGCACAAATAACAACATCCAGGTAACTCATAAATAGCAGCATCCAGGTAATCATGTAATGCACAAAAAGCAACATCTAGGTAATCATATAATGCACAACTAGCAACAGCCAGGTAACTTACAAATAACAAATAGCAGCATCCAGATAACTCATAAATAACATAATTGTGAATTGCGTTGAGACAGAAGGAACAATTAGTTTGAATATTCTTTAGAGTTATTTGTATTTTGTTTTATGTTAAGAGGACCGCTATTAGAAAAACATAGCACTGTTTTATGTTAAGCATAGGGATTTTCTGTTAATTGTTAATTGCCCTCATAAATTTACAAATCTCATCATTGATTTTACACGATGAATTGCATAACTGTAAAAAATCAAAACACTCTCAAAACTAAAATTAAAAGTAATATTAGGCTGGAATGAATGCGTACTCAGAGCAACAAAATCTATATCATAACAAAAAACAATGATAATCTAATTTGCTAGGCTTCTTCCTGTGTGATCTTATAGAGGCTACGGGTTGCAAACTGTGTGGCTGGTACAGAGGCGTGGGCCTCTTTCATGGGATATACTCTATTTAAATATGTGGTTGGCTAGTATAGAGGCAGAACCGGGCGCGGGTTCTGGAATATCAATTCTCCAATAATTTTTCTGAGAGAAAGAACCGCAATTTCTCTAATAATTTTTTTTGAGAGAAAGAACCGCAAACGCCGAAACAACCAAGGGGAGGCGTGACGGTTTTATTTCTATCGGACCGCTTAAAATCACCTGTATTTCTTTTGATGTCTAGAAACTGTGCTGATGATGTACATGGCGCTCCCGCCACTCGGTATCAAGTATGTCCAGCCCATCCACCGCCACTTGCCTGCCCAGGCCACACACATCACATCAACATGCATTGCATTTACAAATGGCCGAAATAGCCTATTAAAGTTTGCTCACTTAGGGATAATGTCTCCCAAAACCGAAACAGCTCAAACATATCAATACAATATATGGTTATAGTAATACACTACGATGTTTAAAAAGTTTCGTTATTCGTGATATTAACCAGCTTTAACCTGCGAAAATTAAAGTTAAAAGCACATTTTCGATTATTATAGTACTTCTTATACCTGTGACAAGGACTAATATATGCATTCCCATGTTTTGCAATTCCCAAAATGGATATATATATATGTATATAATTTTAGCAAAATAATATATAAAAAATTAAAATGAAGAAAAATAAAAATAAATGACAGAGCATTATTTGGTTAGTTATAATGGTAAAACATATATTATAGATATTTATTATATTGATTTATATAATATGGTAAGAATTGAGAAATATTTAGTATAATAAAAATTGGGAAATAAAAATATTAAGTATTATTGTCCCTTGCCTGTTGATTCTATGAAATACTAGCCGTTTACAACTCTCCGTAGCTCACCTACTCGTGATGATTAGTCTGGAGGGGGCTCGGGCAAATCGACGAATCAACGCCCTTCCAAGCCTTAATTGCCTACCTCCCGACAAAGTAGCGGTCCAAGGATAATCCGTCAAAGTTCGTTAAGCGTATGGAGGAGATCTCGTCGATGGCAATGTCTCTGGTTTTCTGCCGCTTAACTTCTACGTATACAAACTGTACTCTCATGGGGAAGTTCACTGGGATGTGGCTTTCCCCCAAATCAATGGAATCCTAGTCAAATAAGAACTGGAAAGACAAAATGAAGGCAAATTTGGGTGTTTTTGTCGTCGAGAATGGATTCTTTGTCTTCCTATTCAAGCTCAAGGAGGATAAGGAGGTCATTCTTAGAAACGGTCCCTATTTCTTCGAAAAAAGGGAATGTGTCTCAATAGATGGTCCCTGGACTTCGATCTAGCTGAAGATATTCCCAACATTGTCCTTGTGTGGGTCAAGCTTTATCACCTCTCGTTGTCTTGTTGGAGAGATGATTGTCTTCGCGGCATTGGAAATGGCATTGGAAAATATATTGACAAAGTTGAACCAAAAGGAGGCCAGTTCACATGTGACAAGATCTACGTAGAGGTTTATTTGGAGAAGGGGTTACTCGCATAAATATTTCTTATGATGGGAGGGTGGAAGCATTGCCAAATTCTAGACTATGAGCAGATCCCCTTGAAATGTAGGTTCTGCCACAAGTATGATCATTTTGCCAAGAACTGCAGAAAGACACAGAACAAGTCACCTAAATAAAATCAGTTTGAACAATGGCATACCTAGAAAAAAAAGGAGGAAATAAAAAAGGACCCACAAATAATAAGAAGACAAATCAGAACATTAACGCTCCATCCTCCTTTGCGAACCCATTTGGGGCTTTACAATCTCCAAAATCTCTCAGTTGGAAGCTCATGATCTCCTTCCAGAGCATGTAGAACAAGGAAAATTTTTAAGGATAGAAGATTATCTTGAAGTTTAAAAACATTGGCAAATCTTATTGGTCCCTAATATGCAAACTATAAAATTCTTATTGATGTATTTGTAAAATTATTAAAATTTATAATGATTTTATATACTCTCTAAAATGTTGGTGATTTTTAAGGTAAAATAATTTTATATTGTAAAATTTGGGCAAATCGTTTTTATAAAAATGAAAATTGGTGAATCATTTTTTTGGAAAATTCATGGAAAATTAGCACACCTTCGAATATTAGCCCCTAAAATTTTCCATGATACAGAAGAGAGGTTGCAGATGACTCCCTCAAAGATGAATAAATAATTGATATTAAATAGGAGATCAACCCTATTGAGGCCCAACCTCAATTGTGCTAGATCACTCCCAATGTAGAGGGGGAACCAGTTATTTTCTAGTTGGCCCAACCATCGTCCCTTGCAAAATACGTTCGAGAGTCCCAAGAAGGTCCAAGGAAAATGATAACCAGGAATATGTCACAAGTGCATGGAGGTAATGAGGAAGAAAACAACCAATAAACTGGCAGTAACGTTAAGAAGAAGGGAAGACACTCAAAGAAGGAGATCAATGAATCTGAAGCCAAACAAAACAAGAAACTAGGAAATCAATTGCAAATCTCAAATCTACTAAAATCTTATGGATTCAAAGGTGTCGTAGGAACATCAGAGGGTGGTCCCAAATATATTTCGCCCCCAATTAATGATGTTAATCTCTTAGAATTTATGGGTTTGGGAGGACCCTCTAAAGCCGTCTCAATAAAGGATCTAATTACGCAGGATAAACCTCAATCTTCTTTCTGTAGGAAATGAAATTAGAAGAAGGTGAACTAATCAAGCCGTCCAAAATATCTTGGATGGATAGTGAAGGAGTAAGACAAAGTTCACAGTGAGCTTGAGGTAGTTTGGGTATTTTTTGGAGCAAAGGACGGTTCACTTTGGTTAAATGCATAAAAAATCTGAATTGGATAGTGGTGGTATTGTAAAAGAAGGAATCAAATGAAAGGTTCAAAGTAATAAACATCTATGCTCCCTCCACATATGGGGAGAAGCTAGACTTCTAAGACAAGCTCCTGTTGCTAAGAAATAACAACTGGAATCAAAATTATGTCATGGGCAGAGACTTTAATACCACATTGCCTTCTTTCGAGTGTAAAGGTGGGAATATAGTTAGAGACCCTCATCAAAGAGTGGGACATGATTGCTATTAAGATTCAGAAAGGAAAGTTCACATAGCCAAATAGAATATTTGGAGCGGGACATATCGCAACAAGACTAGATCGGTCCCTCATTCACAGCTCATGGATCCTTCAAGGACTGGATCCCTTTTTCTCCATCCTGACCTCAGGTGAGTCTGATCATCAACCAATCTCACAAGTTCTAGAGTAAAAGGAAGACCTAGGGCCTATTCCCTTTCAATTTAATCTAGGCTAGGTGTTAAAGGAGGGGGTTAGTGAGCTGGTATCACAGGCATGATGAGTAGATTATGTCAGAACTGTAGCCTTTGTATGGGAATCCAAAATAAAGTCAATGAAGCAACATAGTGGGACATGATTGATATAAAACCTCAAAAAGGAAAGTTCACATTGTCAAATAGAAGAGTTGGAGTGGTATATATCGCAACAAGACTAGATTGGTTCCTAATTCAAAACTCATGGATCCTTCAAGGATTGTATCCCTTTTCCTCCATCCTGGCCTCAGGTGACTCTGATCATTAACCAATTTCAAAGGTTCTGGAGTAAAAGGAAGACCTAGGGCCTATTCCATTTCAATTTAATCTAGGTTGGGTGTTAGAGGAGGGGGTTAGTGAATTGATATCACAAGCATCGCGAGTAGATTATGTTGGAACTCCAACCTTTGTATGGGAATCCAAAATAAAGTCTGTGAAGCAAGCTTTAAGAAAATGGGCAAAGGATTTGTATGTTCTACCTGGAAGGAGAAGATAAAAATTGATTAAATAATTGGAACAACGTATCAACGTAATGGAGAATGACATGGTAGAGGTTTGGCATATTGAAAGGAAAAAGTGTATAAACACCCAAATATTCCAAGAGAATATGAAGGAGGAGAAACTATGGAGGATTAAATCTAGGAGCCTATGGCTAAAGGTCGGGGATCATAATACTTTTTTCTTTCACAAATAGACCAAGGCGAGGGAGTTCTGAAATAGGGTGAGGGAAATCATACTAGAAGGTAAGCCTGTGATCTCCAAATTTTTTGAGATAAAAGAGAAAGCCTTCATTCACTTTTGGTCTCTTTATTCATTGAAAGGGAATGTGAACACTGAGAAGGTTGGGGAATTATTGCCCCCCTTCCTTCCAAGGATTACAAAAGATGAGAATCATTTTTTAATGCAAGAGATCGAGGAGGATGAGGTAGTTGAAGCAATATGGTCAATGGACCCCGAAAAGGCCCCAAGAATTTATGACTTCCCTATTAGTTTTTATCAATCCTTCTAGATAATGATCAAGAAATATCTGATTAGAATGCTCAACCAGACCAAAGTAAAGGAAAGGTTGGAGGGGGTACGAATTTTGCGTTCTTAGCCTCGATCCCAAAAGAGACTAATGTTGCAACCTTCAACAAGTTTTGTCCCATTTATTATGAAATTCCTCTTACAAAATCTTGTAAAACATTATAGTAGGGAGCACTACAAGGAAAAGACCTTCTAGCAGAGATTTCTACGGAAGCCCCTATAAAAATATCCCAAAAATCTGTCTGTAGTTGAGGTCACTGCCAAAAGTGGGTGGTTGGATGTTTTAGCAGATGTTTTTGGATGATGCATCTACAATCTATAGAAACATCAGTGCTTTACTATACATATAAGTACCAATGCCACATAGAACATGGTGCACTGTGGAAAATTTATTTTTAAAAAATAAAAAATTACAGTGCGCTAAATAATGCAACACACGAGTACTTGAATTATGGATAGCACCAGAGCTCTTCATGTACCAAAACTCCCCAATGCATACCACGAAGGAGCATCACCTTAATTTTTAAATTTGAGAACAATGTGGTGCTAATGCACCGATACAATAAATGTATTAAAACACCCCGGGGTGTCTGGAAAAGAGCACTACTAGGCAGTTTTTTATTTTTAAAAATAGAGGAGTGATATAGTAAAAAAAGCATCGGTTCGGTACCTGTATTAGAATGCTCTGACACATCTCAAGAAAAGCACCATGATATATTTTTTTAATTTATCTATACTGCACCGGTGCAGTTCGCAAAATGCACCGGAGGAAGGTTAAATTAAAAAAAAAAAAAAAAACCTTCTGACTGTAAATTTCATTTTTACCATCTACAGTGCTAGAGAGATTTGAAACACCAGTGTCATTCTTGCCTCGTGCAAGCACCCTAACATCAATGCTTCTCTCGCTCACCATCCTTCCATACTGTGCTCACTATCTAGCTTTCCAATTTTTTCAAATCATGCTTGAATTTGTTTTTCTCCATTACATGCCCACAATTCCTCCTCGATGACCAAATGTTTACGTAATGTATACATTTCTCTCTGATTTAATTTTAAAGCATATTAGAATTGAAAATTAGGTTAAATTTTCCCATGTTTAAAAAAAAATTACCTCGCACGGTGCGCTCGATATGTTCAGCTCTCACCGATAGCATTGTGCCTTGTAAATTTACAAGGTGCACCATATTTCTATGTGTGAACATAATGCACCATGATTTTTGCGATGTGTTTCATAAATTAAAATGCATTGGTGAAGCGATAAATTGTATGTCGGTGCATTTAGATTTATCAAATGCACTGTAAAAATAATATTTAAAAATATAGCTATAGATTGGTGCGTTATATAAACTATACATTTCGTTTTGGTGTGGATAGGTTATACGTGTGCACCGGTGCATATGTGGGCCGCACTACTATGAAAATGTAAATTTGTGAACCAATAGTGGTGCGTCATACTTATGTGTGCACCGATATCGGTGTGGTGATGGTTGAAAGCGCACCAAAGATGGTGCATGACTGTGTGTTTGAGTGCACTGGCGATTTTTTGTTTGTTTGTTTTTAATTTAAAGTTATGTTTCTATATTTATAAATACATTTTTCATTTAAAAAAAAATGTATTTTATGTATGAGGCTGATGTATTTTATATGTCAATCATGTAGCAACGACGTCAACAGAGGGAGCAACAACAAAAGCAGGAGTAGTACGCTGACCCATACAATATGGTCTGAACATGGGAGGCTAGAGAGAGGGAGAGTGATTTATACCCTCACCCTATTACTGCAGTGACTTGAGCGCTCTTAAGGGATGTAGGCCTCCTCGAGTACTGTGAGGAGGCTACATCCCTGAAGGCACACTGTCTTATTAGCGCATCTGATCCGCCGATGGAGTGTTTAGGAACAAGCTTTCCATGTCAGTCCTAGGGCATGGTATAGGCCCTCTAAGCAAGACATATACTACTGACCTATCCAAGAGAGGGGAGGATTTTCCCCAGTTACCTGATGTCCTCCATGGGGTTGTAGTTGAGACTCAGTTTGCGTATGCTCAGGGATATGTAGGGCCTCATGCATTACATCCAACATATTTTCAGGTGTGTGGTGGACAACTATGTATTTCTTCTTTTGTTGCAAAGGAGCTTAGGTGCCTCTCATTATTAGTCACCACCATTGCACACTCTAATAAATATGGGCAGCTCATTAGTTCCCCTATTTTGTATTATGTCGATTATTTGATTCAAGTGCCACGTTGTATTAGGTGGTCTGCATTTTTTTGAGGTAATTTTATATGGCTTTAAATAGATGTTGTACATTGAGACATGGGAGGGTGACCTTTCCTTTCATTTCAGAGTTTTTTTGTTTATTTTTTGAAAGGTTTCTAGAGACGATGCCTACATTTGACCGTCACCCTCTTAGGTTGACCATTGAGGTCCGAATGCATGTGTGGGGGTAGACGATGCCCAAGGGGGGCTTTCCAGAGTATCCGTCCAAGATTTCTGCCAATGCACTGACACTACTATCCAGCGAGGATGACCATGCATTTGTCGTATTAGCGTTTCCATACGCAAGGATTGATCGGAGACAATTTCCCAACATCCTCTTCACAATGACTAAACATAGAGGTAATATTAGTGTTTTCTTGAAATTAATCTAGTTTCATTTTATGGTCTTAATGAATTAGAATAAACTTTATTCTAGCACGTTCTTTAACTTGTTTTATTAAATTGTTTAATGAAATTGTCAATTTATTTTTTTGTACTATATATTTTGTAGACACCAGCACATCCAATGGAGACATGCCTCCTCCCTCACTGGATTCCAGAGGAGATAAGGATATGGGCGAGCCCAAAGAGAGTGAGGCACATCCTTAGGGGGGCGTGGGCGTCCGAGGTCATAGGGTTGGTCTGTGAGTTCAGATGGACGACTGCTATAGATTTTCCAGAGTTTTGGTTGATGTGGGAGTTTGTTGGCATTATGATACAAATATGATACAGGTGTTGTCCTTGATGGCAACTCACTCAGATGACAGATCATAGTACAACTAGTAAATAGCAAAGAATTAATGATTAGAGAGGTATGCACAGGTGTGTTGTGACAAAGAAGCATATACATGCGAGTTTGCCTTATACCAAGTCACTTATATGTACACATGCACGGTTACAGAAGGAAAGGCGCGTACATGTTGGGAATCTAAGTTTTGGTCTGTGGTATTTGGTCCATGGTATTTTGGTATTGGTCCATGGTATTTGGTCCAAAGTGTTGACCCTAGGTATTGGGTCCAAGGTATTGGTTCTACGTGGTTTTGGACCATGGTATTGAGAGAGGCCAAAACCTATATAAGGAGAAGATCATTAGGCCAAGGTGTGCAAGTGTGCAAGTGATGAATATATGATGAAGTGTGAGATCTAGTACGTTGGTTATGGATTTGTGATTCTTTGCTCTATCTGAACCAAGGAGGCTCCTATGCAGTTGATGAAGGTTGATGGACCGAGAACATGAAGACTAAAATTCATTATTGATATATGGTATGATCATGAATAGATCTGAATACTGACACATGTCTTATCCTTTATATCTTTTGTTCTGGGTATATTCGAGATTGAAATTGTAGCGAAGGAATAAGTGATTATTTTCAGATCTGTACGCGGGTTCCCTTTGGTGAAAGAGCGTATACACGCTGTTTCGACACAGTCAAGTAGTGTATACATTATGAGATTTGATATTTGAGGTTGTTGTTGGTTCTAGTGGTTGTTGTAGAGTTTTGGGCTATGCTCTGTGTTCTGGTGACTGTGTTTTGATGACAGGATTTCAGTGATTCAGTTGTTGTGTGATTCAGAGTTGATGGTTGTATTGCAGTAGTGATTATTTTGTATTGATGGATCCAGTCTAAAAATTTATGAAATGTTGTTCCTAGAAGAAAAGAGAAGGTTGTAGCCTTCTGTAGGTCAGCACCTACGTACTAGTACATCAGCTAGTACAAGAGCTAAGGGGGCTGTAGCTCCCTTCCATGAGAAGCTGGAGAACGAGAGAAGGTTGTAGCCTTCTGCAAGTAGAAGCCTGCGTATTGGTATAAGACTATACCGGTACAAAAAGATTGTAAAAAAAAATTTCTTATTAAAAGAAGATAGAGACAAATTGCAGCAAGTGGTTTCACCCACATTGGGTTTCCACCTTATATCTTGTGTTCTTATATGTGATTGTCTACTTTGTTTACTATACTTGTTACTACTTATATGGTTCTAATACACAGATTAAATATCAACTGACTAAATAATAAGTTTACAAGGTATACACTAGTTTCTCTAAACACAGTTGCGTATATATGCAAGTTGCATTAACAGAAGTAGCGTATACAAATCTATTTTTGGAAATGAAATATTGTTAAGTTGCTAATACTGATTTACCCCCCCTCTCAGTATTATTTCCAACAGAGTTCAACCTGTGACGGCTTGAGATATCATGACAAATCCTAAGTTCGTGATTTTGTATAGGATTGTCCACACGAGATGATGTCTCATTTGTGGCATATCATCTTAGCTAGTAGGGCATTGATAGTGATGAGGGACATAGGGCATGTAGCGATAGATACATTAGATGATCAGGGTGGTGTTGATGATGATGGGGGTGGTGATGATGATCATGATGCTTCTAGTAGTACTACTCCATAGGACCATGGCCGTCAGGGTGTTAGTGATCCATTGAATAGTACACCTCCTCAGTCGCATGATGACGAGATGCTAGAGCTAGAGGATGCGCCTCATGTTTCTCCTAACATATCAGACCAATCACCTCCTCCTCCAAATCAGAGTTCGCCAGACTACGTTGAGATAGTAGTTGACCATCCATCGCCTTTTGCTACAGACCAGCCAATACCTCCTCCTCCACCTCAGAGTTTGACATACATTGAGGTAGTAGTTGACCATCCATAATCTTCTTCTAAAATCCAGGATGACACTACTACGTCTATTGTATCAGAGATTTGATTGCAGTTATTTGACTTGATCATGTATTTATTTGCTTTATATATATAATATATATATATATATATATATATATATTTATATATATATATATATATATGGTGTATTTTTTTTGTTCATGTTTATGTACTTAATATATATGTTGGTGTTGATATGTATATTGTTAGGTCATGATAGATATGTTCATTTAATGTGCTTGCAGATAGATGTGTATGTGGTAGCAGTTATTTGACATGAAATGAATATTAATTTGAGGATGTGTTTGGTGATGATGTTAGATTACAATGTTTGTGTTTTGTTAGATGTGATCATGATGATGATGCAATGTTAGATTATTGGAATTGTGTGCTAGCTAATGACGTTTATATGTGTTAGAAGTGTATATAATTAGATGATAGTAGTGAATTTAAATGCGTATCTTAGATGATGTTTATGTTTGTTAGATGGTTATCATCATGATGTTTATTTTTATGAAATAATATTTATTATAAATTATGTATTGATGAACTTATATCAAACTTTTATATATGAAATTGCATGCAAAATGACTTATTTAAAAAAGAATGCAAATATATTTTTATAAATTACAAAGTTTAGTATGGTTGAAACTACGATTGTAAAATTATGATAAATAGTTTTCTATTGCTTGATAGTTCATCCATATTCAATTTAACTTAATTAGTAAAATGGTTCAATACTCACAAGGAAAAAATAATTAAAAATAAAAGAATTTATTTAGTTCTTAATAAGACGAAAATGTGTAACTCATTCAATTTTTAACATACAATATTAATAATAATAAATTAGTCAAAAATACAAATTAACCAATTCATTATTACTTTATAAAATTCAATATATTGTTAAATTTAAAAAAACTTTAAGTCATATTTTTTTACAATTAATTTAGATTTAATATAACTTAAAAAATTATATTTTTATAAAATTTAATTTATTACAAAAGTTATGAGATTTTCAAGCAATTTAAATTTAATATTTATGACAACTCTTGCCAATTTAACTGAAAAATTTATCTCTTTAAAGATAAAGATCAAGAAATGTGTGTGGTGATGATGTTAGATTACAATGTTTGTGTTTTGTTAGATGTGATCATGATGATGATGCCTTGTTAGATTATTAGATTTGTTGGCTAGCTAATGACGTTTATATGTGCTAGAGGTGTATATATTTAGATGATGGTAGTGAATTCAAATGTGTATCTTAGATTATGTTTATGTTTCTTAGATGATTATCATCATCATGCTTATTTTTATGAAATAATATTTATTATAGATTATGTATTGGTGAACTTATATCAAACTTTTGTATATGAAATTGCATGCAAAATGACTTACTTAAAAAAATGCAAAGATATTCTTATAAATTACAAAGTCTAGTATGGTTGAAACTATGATTGTAAAATTACGATAAGTATTTTTCTATTGCTTAGATAGTTCATTCATATTCAATCTAACTTAATTAGTAAAAATTTCAATACTCACAAAGAAAAAACAATCAAAGGTAAAATAATTTAATTAGTTCTTAATAAGGTGAAAATGTGTAACTCATTCAATTTTAAATACAATTTAACCAATTTAATATTGGTTTATAAAATTCAATTTATTGTTAAATTTAAAAAACTTAGGTAAGATTTTTTTTATAATTAATTTAGATTTAATATAACTCAAAATTTTCTATTTTTATAAAATTTAATTTATTACTTATGAGATTTTCAAGCAATTTAAATTTAATATTTATAACAATTCTTACTAATTTAAATTAAAAATTTCTCTCTCTAAATATGAGGATCAATAAATGTAAAATAAGGCTTGTGACGTTACTTGTAGTTGGGCATTTGATCTATTGGAAGTTCTCCCTTAAAGTGGCAAGTGAATTTTTTTCTAGTAATAAAGATATAACATTTTAGTGTTATTTTGGTTCTTTATTTACTATTGTACTGGTTTAAATTTAACTTTTTTTTAATAATAAATATGAATTGAATAATACAAAAATGATACTATATTAGATTTAAAATTTTAATAAATAATACATTTGATTATTTCTTATTGAACAACTCAAAAAATACTATTTTTTCCACATATAACTTATCACGAGATAGTTAAATGATAAAATAAAACAAGTGCATATCACTCTCTATTGTCATCACCCTCATTATCTTTCTTGCTTGGCATGATAACACTATTGTTCTCAAACATATGTTTTGATCTAGGGTTGTGTCTTAATACGAACCACCAATCCATGTCCAACACATCTAGGTAAAAAAACACCTGGTTGTAGTGTTTTGGGAAAACATAAGGCTCCCTAGCTTCATGCCACATATTTCTAGAGTTGATAGATATCATCCCACTATCGTGATATTCCTTTACATTATTCTGATCAAAGGTGTCCCAACACTTGCACCTAAAAATAACACATTAGAACGAAGACAATTCCACTTGAATGATCTTTTGTATCTTTCCAACTTAACCTAATGTCCCCTGCATTAGGTTTTGATTGCGGTGGCTAGCACGGCTAGATTGGTCGAACTTGAGTTCCACTCCACAGTCTTGTGACATGCATCCATCACCGACATCCTCCATGTGAAAATGATGTCCATATGCCCATATAGATGGGAACAAATGCACCTATAAAAAACTAAAAAACTTACAGTGTCGTGTGTCTAATAACCTTAACATATATATATATATTTATATATATATATATATATATATATATATATATATATTATATATATATATATGTTACAATTCAAAGATGTAGTATGAAGCTAAAAATGTACAGAAAGAGATTATAATTACCGAGTTGCTGCACCTAATCCCTATGTTAAGCGCATCATCTTCAGTGCGCGGGTAGCAAGAAGATGCACGGTATTTCTCTTTGACTTGATCAACAACCTAATTGTTGGGGCATGCCATTGGCATATTTTCTTTTAAATGATTAAGATAAGACACATTTCTACCATTAAATGTTTGAATTATTTCCTCTCATTGTCCTATTTCCTCCTCTTCTCTTCGTATAAAGCAACCCATGGTTGTGTCACTTCCATATTGTAAAGAATGAATTTGTTGCTGGCTTCAACTTCTGACTTTGTTTATGAAATCAAACCAATTATATTATATATATATATATATATATATATATATATATATAATATATATATATATATATATATATATATATATCTATATCTATATCTATATCTATATCTATATATATATGATATCAAAATATGCATTAATATGAAGTTCATTGTGAATAATTATTGTGTAGTAATTTGCAAATGATAAGCATGAACTTACTCTTTATCATGTGCCTCTTATCCTTCGTTTCAAGGAGAACCCCTTCTCTTTTGTCTGCATCCCTTTCGTCAACCCAATTCGTCACACCTGGTGTGTTGTCAATCTACTTGATGTACTCACTGGCATAATAGAAAGACTCATATGATATATACCCCTCTACCATAGAACCATCATATTTTTCCTTTTGTCGAATAAAACCTTTCAATTTCTTCATGTACCTTTCTAAGAAGAACATCCAAAACAAGAAATGACCCTAACTAATTCAACCTCATCTACCCGGTGAATTAGAAGATGAACCTGCAAGTCCATGAAAATCGTCGGTAGTTCCTTCTCAAACATACAAACAATCTCAGTTATCTCTTGATGCCACCATGGAATGATAGCCATATGAATCTTGTTTGATGTGATCCAACGTATAAATGCATATAATCCAAACATGGTACGCCGTAGGTCTTGGGGGAAGTCACGGTTCACACACCCACACACGAGTAGAGGATAATGATACTGCACATTAAATAGTACATTATACAAAAATTAATTATAAAATATCACATTACATAAAAATAGAAAATTCATGTTTTTGACATACGTACTCTTAGAAGGTTTAAATGGTCATGTGATTTCAACCGTGACAAATGGTCTTCCATAGTGAAGCAACTTCGTAGTGAAGACCCATATAAAGAAGGCACCCTCACACTCATTATAACTTCCTTTGTCGAAGAAAGATCATCTTTCTTTAAAATCCATGGGACATCACCTTCTTTGAAAGACCAAGAGGGACCAACCTCTACTTTAGTTTCTTTTCTTGGCCAATGTTTCTTTTTAGTTTTTTAAGAAATAAGACTGTCATAACAGCTGATGTGTCACTTTATTTTGATGATATGTGCCTCCATAAAGAAGATGAAACATTTTTAAATATATGCATGGGATCTAGTAAGTGAGAAATCTTAAGTTGCTCCCAATATGGGAGCTCATAAAAGACAAATTTCCTTTTCATCCCAATGGGAAATTTCTTAACATAGGTGTTGAAGAATTCTGGATCATCAAACACAGGCTCCCCATTTGAATCAAACATTTCCTACAAACTCCGTCTCCTTCTCTCTCTCATATGCTCTAAGCCATTCAACTGGTGTCATTATTGTAGGCCTTTGGTTTCTCTCTAGTTTACCATTGAAAGCGGATGTTGCTCTTTTGTAAGGGTGTTCTTATGGGAGGAATACCCTGGAGCAGTCATACACTAGATTTCATACATGGTCGGACCACCTAGCCTTCAAAGAAGGCCCATAAAATTTACATCCATGACACCCTTTTGCTACAAGATCTGTGAAATTATTGTATACATGTCGACACGTTAGCGATCATGAAGGCCTGAACAATTGCAACGAATTAAATTAATATGTGAAACAATATTGTTACTAAACAAATCAATAAGAATGTAATTTACAAGAGAAAACTCCTAAGCCTAGATAATCATGTATAATATAATATACATATGCCATACAACGTAAAAATCTTTTTTGTTGCAATGTTTCTTGATATATCGTACACATGTATCCCTTCCCATAATTCCTTCAATTCATCTACCAATGGTTGTAAGTAGACATCCATATTCTTCACTTGTCTTCTATCAGGGACTATGAGAGCCAACATAAGATTTTAATCTTTCATAGACAACCATGGGGGAATATTGTTACTGATCACTACTACAAGCCAAACATAATAGTTGGTGTTTTGGAGGGAATATGGGTTAACACCATCCATGGCTATGTTGAGTCGTAGACTTCATACTTCATCCTTGACTTTTTTAGGCGATATATTCTCTATATGCTTCATGACTATTGAATCAGTTGGGATTCGCATATCTCCTGACTCACTTCTGTGTGAGGCATGCCATCCCTGCAACATAGCTAATTCTTTGCAACATGAAAGAGTCTATGAATCCTTGGGATTATAGGCACGTGCCTAAATATATTTGAGGAGGACCATGTCATTTACTCGTTTTTGTTTGTTTGTTTGTTTGTTTTTTTTTTTTGTTTTTTTGTTTTTTTGTTTTTTTTTTGTACCTGTCATGCCCACATTTCAGATATATCACTTTGTCGACATATTCTCTTCTATATAGAACACAATCATTCAGACATGCATGATATGATATGTACTCAACACCCAACATTTTCAACAACGCTTTTGTCTGTTTGCAACTATGCGACGAGACATTATCACTCAGAAAAACCTTATCTTTGAATATCCTATAGTTGGAGGGGAATAATTGTACAATGTCAATAATCAACATTCATAAAATCGACCCTTTTTAGTTTTGATTGTGTGAAAAAATATTAGGAACTTGCTCAATCATGCATGTCAATTACCTCAATATTGTTGAGAAACATGCATTTGACATACCAAAGTTTTCTTTCACGTTGTACAACAACATCTTGTCCCCAGCTGAGCAAACTTTGACTTTCTGTCGGGTCTAAAGAGAGGGGTGGTGGAAGAAAATTTCAAGGTTTCGAATAAGGTATCCGTTATATGAGCATCATCCCCTAGCTCATCATTTTGGAAAGCATCTAACAACATTGCCTCCATGGCAGTTGTATCCCATAAGTAATCATCCATATCAACCTCTATTTGATTGCATCCATTTCCAACTTGTGATGAAG
Organism: Pinus taeda; assembly: GCA_000404065.3. NCBI lineage: Eukaryota > Viridiplantae > Streptophyta > Pinopsida > Pinales > Pinaceae > Pinus > Pinus taeda. Next base: position 16,571 of record APFE030926708.1, on the reverse strand, counting down.
AAGTATTATTGTTGTAGTCCTTCCTAATTGACGGATTTGGAAGTAGTGGGAATTGAATACGTGGTTGATTTAACCATTCTTTGTATTCTTCCTCTCTGAGCCTTTCTCTTAATGCAACATTCTCTCAAGTTGACATTGTAGTGGGGTGCACCAGAAGATGGTAGGTGGGTCACTCATTATCACTAGAATCCTAATTTCAAAATATACTAAACGTCGTTAGTACAATATCAATGATATTAGTAAGCACATCAATACAATTGGTTGTTGAAATTACATTATACCAAACAATTATCATCATTGTTTATTCAGGATTGCGGTTGGAAGATTCCATGTTACAATTGGCAGGGTGAAGAGGCTGTCCATTTTCACCTCTCAATTGCTTGCGATATGTTGCTCTTGATAAGAGCTTCTGACGTTTTTTAAATGGAGAAATATTTTCTGCATCTAAACTCGATTTTGAATCAAGATCCTGCAAATTTAGATACATTTTTATTCAAATTGACTTGGATTAAAAAAAATCAATTAGATAATCGAAATATAAAAAAAAATATGAACTTACTGGAGGTGGAAAGGAAGAATTTCGTGAAGGACTTTGATCAACAATATGTAATGAGATGGAATTTGAAGAATTGTCCATTTGATATTATTGAGATTTTGTCCTTGTATTTGAGCAAAATCAGAAATAAATTGTGTACGTACCTAAAATTAATCTTGAGAACCTTATAGCCACAATTTGAATTTCAATATAGTTTTCAAACTATTTTTCATGAATAAGGTGACTTTAAGCAAAAAAAAATATACTATGAATTACTGTAATTCATGTGGATGCATCCTATAGAATAATTTGACATTAATATGCCATTTTATGTGAAATTAAAATTTCAGATAACTTTTAAACCCTACCGATGCTCTTATCAAGATGAACTGTATTGATGCATTTAAATCATAACAATGCTGGGGTGTTCAAATATTACCTGCACTGATTTTCAGTGTTTTGATTTTTTTTTATCATATCAGTGCTCTTGTACAAAACCGCACCGATGCGTTTAAATAAAAACAACATTGGTTTACACCTATTTCCAGGATTTCGAAAATAAAAACGAATTCTACCATGTGAGCACTCTTATAACAATTACAACATCGATACATTTAAATACAAATTGCAGTGTTGCATTAAAATATTAATCACACTCTTTCGGGATTTCGAAAAAAAAAATGAGAAAAAAAAATTCTATCATGTCAGTGTATTGATAAAATTTGGCGCCTCAACAATTTCAGTGTGCTTTAATTGTAAACACACCAGTGCTCTTGATTATTGAATGCACCGATGTTTGGATTAAGTTAATCACAATTTTATTTTATTTTTAAATTGAAAAGTGAGCGGCAATTGATTTTTCAAAATCTATTTTTTAAAAGTCTTTTAAATAGTAAAACAAATTCACTATTTCATTATTTTTCTCAAAATTTCAAGGGAATGATTTGCAAGAGAGACATATTAGGAGCATTGTGCAGTGACAAAATACTTTGGAGTAGTAGAACTATTTCAAAAGATCAAAAGTTGAAAGGTATGGTGATTCACTCAAAACCCTGCATAGTAAAAATTTTAAATTTTATTGTTGATTTTACTAATATATATATATATATATAATATATTTATAATATATATATTTATAATTTTTTAGAGGTTTAATTAAAAGAGAGATTATTTACAAGAGAAAACATATTGGGAGCATTTGTGGAGCAGAAAAATATTTTGGAATTGTAAAGAAGATTAAAATTTGAAAGGTATGGTGATTTCACTCAAAAGGAATGTGACAGTGCAATTATTATAATTTTTAAAATATGTTATTTATCGAAAAATAAACATATATCTTATAACATTATTCATATAAATTAAAATTTTATTAGTGCATTTGTATATGATGTTTGGATTAATTTGTTATATTATTAGATTTCACATATTTTCATTATAATATTTAATCATTCATATATTTAATCTGTGGTGTATCTTTTCACAATGACACTAGATAACACAATAGAATAAATTAAAATTATATGTCAATAAGAGGCTCTTTGTCATACAAATTGGGATTGTTATTGGTAACCCTTTGTCTTTCAATTGAGACATTGTCCATTACATTAAACAAAATGTCTAATTTTCATAGACAATTATTTCAAAAAATACAATAGGTTGCATTGATATCCAAATAGATTACCAGTCTTCGTTGGAACTACTATTCGTGTTTGAGCTATTTCCATGACTTGGTTTATTTGGAAGAACATTTTGTTGATTGCATTGATTGTTTTCACCTTCTTCAAGTTCCATCTGTAAACATAAAAATAAAATGTAATGATTGTATCTACATTGGTGAAAATAATGAAAATTAAAATAAATAATATACGTCAATGTAAATCGAATACCAATGTAACATAGCAAGAAGTGACTTATAAATTGTGCACATGGTTTCAAAACCAAGTCTTATGCCTTGTTGCAACAACTCTTCTGCTGGTGTAGTTCCATACTTTGTTTCTTGCATGTTTTAAACCCCGTTATAAATCATAGATTTGATATAAAAGTTTTTTTGGTTCTATTAATTATAAAATCATAGAAGTAAAACAACATAGATACTTACAAATTCCAAAATTAATTTTTGATATGCCAACATATACTCACAACCCTTATTTAACCCAATGTCAATCAATTCTTTCAATAACTTTTCTTTGTATGTTAGCACTTATTTGAAGACATTCAATGATAGTTGATGTAAAACAACTTAAAATATACAAAAATAGAACCTTGAGTTGTTATAAGTAAATATTAACAATTACACACAAACTTTGAAATAAACCCTTTTCTTCCTTGTCGTTCTGTTTTATGTGCTGAATGACTTCCATCTTGTTTTCTTTTTTGCAAGAAAATACTTGAAAATTAATATTTAATGCTATTTTTTGTTTTTATTTTTTATTTTTTGTTTTGTACAAAGTCAATCATGATTACATACATTTGAAGCATGTTGTTGTTGAGATGGCTCCTCTTGTGATGCAATTATGTCCATTTTTTTCACTATCTCCATATACATTTTTTTGGACATTTTTACTGGCATATTTCGCATATCAACGCATTGATCATTTTTTATTTTTATAATCCTCCTAAAAAAAACTATTTTTATAATGATATATGAAAACTAAATATAACAAAATCGATACTAATAAATGAATGGTTTGTAGTAATGTATACATATACTTCTAGAAAATCATGTTATATAATTAGGAATATTTCATTTGAATTATTATTTTGTTCTTGGATTTTAGGCATCTGTGGTTCATTTCTTTTGGACTTAGTCTTGGAGTATCCACAGTAGAAATCATATTTCTGTCAACGTTTCAAATCCTAATAGGGATCCATCATCAGGACCAATCTGAATAATTGCTATCTTCACTCTGAAATTTTCGAGTAAAATAATTTCACTCCATGTATCCCCTCCGTACAAGGAAATGATTATGGATTTTAGACATTTGTGGTTCATGTCTTTTGTTTTTGTTGTATGTTTTTGCTATTGCAAGTCTGACATGTTTCATTGGCCATTGCTCTAGAAATGCTTCCTATAATTTAGATATAATTTGGTGCTTAAAATCATTGCATTAATTTTTGTATTGTAAGTGGAATGTATGTCTCTACGTTCGTTCCATTGCATCCCTCATAGTTTTGTAAAAAATCCCCCCTTTCCCGTTTTCATTAACCTCCAACACCACTCCAGATGAACTAAAGACCAATTCATCGTCATTTACATGTTTTATAATTTTTCTTTTCTTAGAATGCCATTTACCTTTTCCTTCATTGTTTCTCTCTGTAGAACATTAAACATATATGAATTAAGATATTGTTTGAAACATATTATCTAATATTCTTAAGTATATTATTAATGAACATTAAAAAAAACAAAAACTCATATTGAATAGTATTTTTTCATTCATTTGATTCATCATTTTGCAATTTTTCTATTAGGATTTTATACTCTTCTACACTTAGATTAGAAATAATCTTATCCAATTTGCTCATTTTATGGCTCTGCATGATACAAACCAACCAATACATATAGTACAAACATATTAATTTTGTAAATTTACAAAGAATTTGCCTTTTCTGCTTTTTTTAATGTGCTATAATTGTATCGATCAATATTTTTGTTACTTGAGACCTTTTGAGACATTTTTTTATCAATATACAACAAGTACAATTCAATATAAAAGCCATTAAATATTTTTTTTAAATAAATCAAATAATTTTTAGCCAAAAAAATCTCTGGTAACTAGTGCCTGTGTAATATTGAACACATCAGGCATTTAATTGTTCAACACTGTCATGGAAAATTAATTTTAAATTATGACAGTGTGATTTGTAAGGCTAAATGCACCACAATGATTTAACAATTCTATTTGGAAGAGACACATTGATGCACTATATTACACTGAGAGCAACGATGAATAAACTAGACATAATTGAAAGTATTATAATATATTGGTGCATTGTATTACACAGGGTGCATCGGTGCATTATATTATAGAGGGCACACTATTGAACATATATTTGTTTAAAAAAAATAGAGAGGGTCGACATGGTTTGGATCTAATTCAATAAGTGATTCCTCTACTTTACATGTCAAACACCCTATATATAGTAAGTACGCAAATCCATTAAATTTAAAATGCCTAAATTGAAAAACCATAATCGTGAAGTGGTAGAGGAAATTAAATCTTAAGGTGAAAATTTGTAAGAAGCAGCAAGAGTTTAAGGTAAGTGTTGTTTTTTTTTGTCTTTTTGTTTTTCTAAATTTTAATTAAATTTAAATAAGCACAAAGATCGTAAATTTTTTATTAGTAAAATCTATAGTACATTTTTTATTATACAAAATTTTTAATTTTATTTTTTGGATTTGTGAATAAATTTAACAAAAATTGAAAAATATTTTAAACAATAAATTTAAGATTTTTGTTATCCAGGGTTTGAGGTGAATCACCATATCTTTCAACTTTTGATCTTTTCGACGAATCCAAAAATATTTTGTAGCTCTACAATGCTCCTAGTATTTCTCTCTTGCAAATGATCTCTTTTTTAATCAAACCCTAAAGAAAGTTGTAATTTTTTTTATTAGTTAAATATAACAATAAAATTTAAAATTTTACTATGCAAATGTTTTATTAAATCTTTGAGTGAATCTTCTTAATTTTTTAATGCTCCGAAGTATTCTGCTGCTACACAATGCTCCTGGTATGTCTCTCTGAAAATCACTCCTTTGAAATTTTAAGTAAAATAATGAAATGGTGAATAATTTTTCACTATTTAAAATTCTTTATGAAATTAGATTCTGAAATATCAATTGTCATTCGTTTTTTAATTTAAAAAAGAAAAGAAAAAAAAAAGAAATTTGTGTTTTTTTTCAATTTCTCCACACATCAGTGTGTTCGATAGTCAAATGCACCGGTGCATTTATAAAAAAAATGCACCAACATTGCTCATGCACCAAAATTTTTAAACACACCAACATAATTTTTTTTTTTTAAATCCCGAAAAGGTGCGATTAATTTTTTTAGCACAATGGTGTGGTTTCTATTTAAAAGCATTGATGCTATAATTGTTATAAGAGAACCCAGTTGGTTGAATTTATTTTTATTTTCTAAAATCTAGAAACAAGTGTGTAACAATATTTTTTTTAAGCACATCGACACGTTTTTTTAGAAGAGCACCGATATGTTAACATATTTTTTTCAGAATGTCAGAAACCGGTGCGGGTATTATTTGAACGCCCTGGTGCTGTTAGTTTTTTAAACGCAACGGTGTGCTTTGTTCCGCTAAGAAAACTAGTTGGGTTTAAAATATATCTAAAATTTTAATTTCACATAAAATAACATATTCATCTTAAATTATTCTTTAGGATGCATCTACATGAATTACAGTAGTTCATAATATACATTTTCCGCTTAAAGTCACCTTATTCTTGAAAAATGGTTTGAAAAATCTATTGAAATTCAGATTATTGTTATATGGTTCTCAAGATTAATTTTAGATATGCAGACAAAATTGTATTTCCGGTTTTTCTCAAATACATAGACAAAATCTCAATAATATCAAATGGTCAATTCTTCAAATTCTAACTCGTTCCATATTGTTGATCAAAGTCCTTCACAAAGTTCTCTCTTTCCATCTCGAGTAAGTTCATATTTATTTATATTTCAATTATCTAATTGATTTTTTTTAATCCATGTCAATTTTAATAAAAATGTATCCGAATTTGTAGGATCCTAATAGTCAAGCGCACTAGTGCATCTATAAAAAAACACACTGACATTGGCAAGGTGCCAAATTTTTTAAATGCGTCGACATCATACATTTTTTTTATGAAATCCCAAAATGGTGCGATTAAACTTTTTAATGCAACAACACAGTTTCGATTTAAAAGCATTGATGCTCTAATTGCTATAAGAGCATTGAGTTAGTTGAATTCATTTTTATTTTCTAAAATCTAGAAATAAATGCATAGTGGTGTTGTTTGTTTTTTAAACGCATCGGTGCGTTTTTATAGAAGAACACCGATATGTTAACATATTTTTTTTGGAATGTTGGAAATGGTGTGGGTATTATTTGAATGCTCTGGTGCTGTTAGTTTTTTAAATTCATTAGTGTGCTTTGTTCTGCTAAGCACACAAGTTCGGTTTAAAAACTATTTGAAATTTTAATTTCACATAAAATGACATATTAATCTCAAATTATCCTTTAAGATGCATCTACATGAATTACAATAGTTCATAGTATATATTTTCCACTTAAACTCTCATTTTTCCTGAAAATGGTTTGAAAACTATATTGAAATTCAGATTGTGGTTAAATGGTTAAAATTAATTTTAGATATGCACACAAAATTTTATTTCTGATTTTTCTCAGATACAGGTACAAAATCTCGATAATATCAAATGGCCAATTCTTCAAATTGCAGCTTGTTCCATATTGTTGATCAAAGTCCTTCACGAAGTTCTCCCTTTCCATCTCCAGTAAGTTCAGATTTTGTTTATATTTCGATTATCTAATTAAATTTATCTTTTTTAATCCATGTCAATTTGAATAAAAATGTATCCAAATTTGCAAGACCCTGATTCAGAATCGATTTCATATGCATAAAATATTCCTCCATTACAAAAACGTCAAAAACTCTTCTGAGGAGTAGTATATTGTAAGCAGTTGGTAAACGAAAATGGACAACCACTTCACCTTGACAATTGGAACATGACAACTTCCAACCACAATTCTGGATCAACGATGGTAATAATTGTTTGGTATAATGTAATTTCATCAAACTAATTGCATTGGCGTGCTTACTAATATCATTGATATTGCACTAATGATATTCAATATTTTTTGAAATTAGGATTCTAGTGATGATGAGCGACCCACCTACCATCTTCCTGTGCACACCAAAGAAGCATACAAAGAATGGTTGAATCAACCACCTATTCAATTTCCACTACATCCAGATTCACCAATTAGAAATGACTACAACAATAATAGTTCTTCTTCGTAAATTGGAAATGGAGGCAATCAAATAGAGGTTGGTATGGATGATTACTTACGAGATACGACTACCATGGAGGCAATGTTGTTAGATGCATTCCAAAACGATGACTTAGGGGATGATGCTCATATAACTGATACCTTTTTTGAAAGCCTGAAATCTGCTTCCACCACTCCTCTCTTTGGATCTAGTAGAAAGTCAAAGTCTATTAAGTTGGGGACAACGATTTTGTTGTATAACGTGAAAGCGAAGTTTTTCATGTCAAATGCATGTTTCTTAACAATATTGATTTGCATGATCGATCAAGTTCCTTATATTTTGTTACACAATCAAAATTAAATATGGTTGATTTTATGAATGTTGAATATTGACATTGTATAATTATATTCCCCACCAAATGTAGGATATTCAAAGATAATATTCTTCCAAGTGACAATGTCTTGTCGAGTAGCTGCAAAGAGGCAAAACATTTGTCAAAAATGTTGGGTGTTGAGTACATATCATATCATGCTTGTCTGAATGATTGTATTCTATATAGAGGAGAATATGTAGACAAAAAGATATCTATGAAATGTGGGCATTACAAGTACCGAATTAAAAAAGACGGGTGAATCACATGGTCCTCAAAATATATTGAGGCACATGTCTATAATCCCAAGGATTCAAAGACTCGAGTTTACCATACTTTCAAATTCTAATCTTTCTGTGGTTCCAAAATATTTTGTTGCTCCACAGTGCTCCTAGTATGTCCCTCTTGCAAATGATCTCTCTTTTAATTAAACCCTAACATAAATTGTAAAAAAATTATTAGTAAAATCAACAATAAAATTCAAAATTTGTGCTATGCAGGGTTTTGTGTGAATCAACATACCTTTCAACTTCTAATCTTCTGAATAGTTCTACTACTCCAAATTGCACAATTCTCTAGGCATGTTTCTCTTGCAAATCACTCCCTTGAAAGTTTGAGAAAAATAATGAAATAGTGAATAACTTTTTACTATTTAAAATACTTTGTGAAATTAGATTTCAAAAAATCAATTGTCACTCATTTTTCAATTTTAAAAAAAGAAAAGAAAAGAAAAAAAACTCTTGTTTTTTTCTTCACTTAATCCTAACATAAGTGCATTCGATAGTCAAGAACATTAGTGCATTTACAAGTAAAGTGCACTGAAATTGTTGGGGTGCCAAAATTTATCAACGCATTGACATGACAAAATTTTTATTATTATTATTTTCGAAATCTCAAAACAATGCTATTAATATTTTAACGCAATGATACAGTTTTTATTTAAATGTATCCGTGTTGTAATTGTTATAAGAACATTGACATGGTAGAATTCCTTTTTATTTTCAAAATCTTGGAAACTGGTGCAGACCAATATTGTTTTTATTTAAACAAATTGGTGCGGTTTTGTACAAGAGCATCGATATGATAAAATATTTTATATTTTCGAAATGTCAGAAATCGGTGTGGGTATTATTTGAATGCCTAAGTGTTGTTATGATTTAAACACATTAGTGTGATTCATCCTAATAAGAGCACCAATAGGATTTAAAATCTATCTGAAATTTTATTTTCACATAAAATGTCATATTTATCTCAAATTGTCCTTTAGGACACATCCACATGAAATATAATAGTTCATAGTACACATTTTTTGCTTAAAGTTGACTTATTCTTGAAATTTGAAAACTATATTGAAATTCAGATTGTGGTTATATGGTTCTCGAAATTAATTTTAGATATATACACAAAATTTTATTTTTGATTTTTCTCAGATGCAGGGAGAAATGTCAATAATATCAAATGGCCAATTCTTCAAATTCCAACTCGTTCCATATTGATGATCAAAGTATTTCGTGGAGTTCTTCCTTTCCATGTCCAGTAAGTTTATGTTTTATTTATATTTCGATTATCTATTTATATTTTTTAATTCATGCCAATTTGAATAAAAATGTATAAAAATTTGTAGGATCCTGTTTCATATTGAGTTTAGATGTAGAAAATATTCCTCCATTTCAAAAATGTTAGAAGCTCTTATTAGGAGCAACATATCACAAGCAGTTGGTAGATGAAAATGGATAGCAACTTCACCCTGCCAATTGGAACATGGCATCTTCCAATTGCAATCCTGGATCAACAATGGTAATAATTGTTTGGCATAATGTAATTTCAACAAACCAACTACATTAACGTGCTTACTATATCATTGATATTGTACTAATGGAATTCAATATTTTTGAAATTAGGATTCTAGTGATGATGAGTGACCCACCTACTATTTTCTGGTGCACCCCACTACAACATCAAATTGAGAGAAGCTTTCATTAAGAGAAAGAGAGGAAGCATACAAATAATGGTTGAATCCACCACCTATTCAATTCCCACTACGCCCTGATTCACTAATTAGGAAAGACAACAACAATAGTAGTTACTCATCACAAGTTAGAAATGGAGGAAATCAAATAGAGGCTGGTATGGATGATTACTTACGGGATATGACTACCATGGAGGAAATGTTGTTAGATCCATTCTAGAATAATGAGCTAGGGGATTATGCTCATATAACTGATACTTTATTTGAAAGCCTGAAAATTGCTTCCACCACCCATCTCTTTGGACTTGGTGCAAGTCAAAGTATACTTAGATGGAAACAACGATGTTTTTGTACAAATTGAAACCAAAATTTGGCATGTCAAATGCATGTTTCTCAACAATATTGAGGTAATTCACTTGCATGATCGATCAATTACCTTATATTTTGAAAAATCTTGTCACATAATCAACATTAAAAATGGTTGATTTTACGAACGTTAAATATTGACATTGTACAATTATATTCTCCACCAAATGTTTGTTATTCAAAGATAAGGTTCTTCTGAGTGATAATATCTTGCTGGGTAGCTACGAAGAGGAAAATAAGTTGTTGAAAATGTTGAGTGCTGAGTACATATCATATCATGCATGTCCAAATGGTTGTATTCTATATAGAGGAGAATATGCAGACAAAGAGATATGTCCAAAATGTGGGCATGACAGGTATCGTAAATAAAAAATGCGGGTAAATCACATGGTCCTCCTCATAAGATATTGAGGCACATGCCTATAATACCATGGATTCAAAGGCTCTTTTGTTGCAAAGAATTAGCTATGTTACAAGGATGACATTCCTCACACAGAAGTGAGTTGGGAGTTATGCAAATCCCAACAGATTCAATAGCCATGAAGCATATAGAGGATACATGGCTTGAAAAATTGAAGGATGAAGTTCGAATTCTATGACTCAACATAGTCATGGATGGTGTCAACGCATATTCCCTCCAAAACACCAACTATTTTGTTTGGCCTATAGTAGTGATCAATAAAAATATCCCCCCATGGTTCTCCATGAAGAATGGAAATCTTATGTTGGTTATCATAGTCCTTGGTAGAAGACAAGTGAAGAATATGGATGTTTACTTAAAACCATTGGTAGATGAATTTAAGGAATTCTGGGAAGGGGTGCATGTGTATGATGTATCATGACCCATTGCAACATAGAGGAGTTTTACATTGTATGGCATATGTGCTTACACCATACATGATTATCCAGGATTATGAGTTGTCTCTGGTAAATTACAATTTTCTTGATTTGTTTATATACGTAACAATATTGTTTCACATATTAATTTAATTCGCTGCAATTTTTTCTGATCTTTATTGTTGCCGATGTGTCAGCGTGTATAGAATAATTTCACAGGTCTTGTAACAAAAGGGTATCATGGATGTAAATGTTGTGGAACTTATTTAAAGGCTAGGAGGCTCGACCACCTACAAAAGCGAGTGTATGACTGCTCCAAGGTATTCCTCCCAGAAGAACACCCTTACAAAAGAGAAACATTTTCTTTCAATGGTAAACTAGAGAGAACCCAAATGCTTGTAATAATGAGACCAATTGAATGGTTGAGAGCATATGAGAGAGAGAAGTATTTTGGAGAAATGTTTGATTCAAATGGGAAGCCTATGTTTGATGATCCGAAATTCTTCGACACTTATGCTGAGAAATTTCCCATTGGGATGAAAAGGAAAAATATCTTTTACGAGCTCCCATATAGGGAGCATCTTAAGATTGCCCAATTACTAGACCTCATGCATATATTTAAAAATGTTTCATCTTATTTATGGAGGAACATATCATCGAAAGAAAATGACACATTGGTTGTTAGGAGAGATCTTATTTCTTCAAAAACTAAAAAGAAACATTGGCCAACACAAGAAACTAGAGGAGAGGTGGGTCCCTCTTGGTCTTTCAAAAATGGTGATGTCCCATGGATTTGAAATAGAAATGATCTTTCTTTGGCAAAGGAAGTTATAATGAGTGTGAGGGTGCCTTCTTTATATGGGTCTTCACTACAACACTACTTCACTATGGAAGACCATTTGTCAGAGTTGAAATCACATGACCATTTGAACTTTCTAAGAGTATGTATGTCAAAAAAATGTTTTTGATATATATATTTTATATTATATATATATATATATATATATAATTTCTTTTTTCTATAGAATTTTAAATGACGAATTCCAAGACCCAAAACTCTTATCAAAGTCCCATCCAAGACCATGTAAATATTTCCTCCTTGATGAGATTTCCTTCCATCAACTTTGACCCCAACTCTTTCTGCAACTTTGTCCCTAGTTTCTTCTTTTGCAATTTCAACTCCCAACAACTTCTTCTGCAACTTTGTCCTCCAATAGCTTCTTTTGCAGAAACGATAGATGACACATGTGAGATGGTTTTTCTTCCTTTCCTTCTTGTCTTCTATAGCCTTCTCCATCTTGACTATTCGACCAACAAACTTAGCCTTTTTCACACCTAATTTTGGTCTCCAAAGGTAGCTGCATTTTCAGTATTCCTGCTGCAAATGATTCCCTATTTTTCCTCGCATGTGTGAAGGATATTATCCCAAAAAGTATCCCAAAATATTCACTTTCTTATTCTCCTTCTTTGGTAGGTATTTGACTTACCTTTTCATTCTCTTCTCTTCTTAGGTAGAACTTCTTGAGAGCTAGATGAATTCCTTTCAAGTGAGGTTGAAGTCTCTTATATATAGGTTTCTTTCTAGGTCGAATTGCTTCCTTTAGGCTAACTTGCCCACTCATGAAGGCTGACATGTAATTTTGACTATGATAAGGTCTTGGAGGGTTGATATGACACTCTTTAATTTATATAAATTTTCTTTACAAGATGTAACATGCCCAAAAGGGTCTTCCACACATGAAAATGATTCAATTGACTTGTAGACTCAATGACAAGCCCTATAAGAACTCAATGGGTGCATGAACTATAAATAAATTTTGCTTGAGCATGAAATCCTTGCTTCAAGAATGAAAATTAATAAATTTGTTTTATTTTTACATCAAATACATAAAATCATGTTTAAATATGTCGTTATGAAGACCAAACCTAGTTACATATTTCAACATTTCCTCTTAACTAAGGAGGTATTCATAATCCATTCAAGGTACTTGGACATTCTCAAATTGAAGAATTTTCATAAGAAGAGTCAGATTGGTAAACCATCTCATAAGCTATCTTATTAACTTATATCAGAGCATCTTATCATACCAACCAACATTGTCACATAGCAAGGACTTGACTATCAACTCTATCTCTCCACAAGACCAGAGCACAATGCTAGTGAGACAAATGACTGATAGACACCATCATCAGTGTCTCTCAAGGCACATACCCCACCTAGGTGTTCACAAGCTATGTACTTTTAGGACTATTCCTATCTTGGAATGACACATCCTCAAGGAATTTCCTCTTTGACTACTCGTACATATTGGATGCCCTACCACATCCTCAAAAAGTATCATAATTAATCTCATATGCTTACCCAATATTTTGTTATTTATTCACAAAATGAAGACAAGAATGATCTGTCTATCTATCCCTCTCAACTAGGAAAGATATACTCATTCTTATAAAAGGAATATACCCAAGCTCCCTCTTACCCAGGGACTTGTCTAAGCTCCCTCTTAACTAGGGACTTGTTACCAACAACAACTCTCTGATCTTTGGTGGAGATCATGGTACTATCAGTTTCTTGTAGGGCTCCTCTCGATGTCATGAAATTCATCTTCTTTATTATAGATCCTTCATCTTCTATATTTTCTTCGTAGGGAATTGACCATCCATCAATTTCATTAAACGAAACATAGGGTTGAACCAATAGTCATGTAATCCTTCTTAGCATTAGAAAGTGATATTCTAGTCCAAATTGGGATTTTCTTCACATAGCTACCTTTTCCAAGTCATGTTTCTTTCAAGGTCTTCCATCCATTCCCATGAGTTCTAGTTGTAGGTGACATTTATAAGTCTCTTTTGGTAGCCCTCGTTTCCACCCAACCAGATATTATTCAAAAATAAAATATCATCAAATCAAAGTTACCTTTTATGATGGCCTTTCATCATGACATCTACTTCTTGCAATATCAACATCTTGCACATTCAAAAACACATATCCAAGACATTCAATGTCAAGGGTCTCCTTCCTTTACAGACTTCATCAAGGTCTTCATACCTTCTTTATGGAGATGTCATACCCAATTCTTATAGCTATCAAATGTTGGACGCTTATCTTATCTTATAACATAGTTACTGATCAAATGAGAAAGTGAACTGATAGCCATTTTTTGAGGTAGCAAAAAATTATCCAATTTTGAAAAGTGGTGATACGAGAATACACTCTTTTTTTTTAGCATATTTTTGGCACCTTAAATTTTCTTTTGTATCAATTATGAACATTTTTTTTCGATGTCAGTGGTTTTTATGGTGATTTTGAAAAGTGTTGATACAACATCAACACATTTTTTAAATGTTAGTGATTTTCATGCTGATTTTGAAAAGTGTTTATGCAACTATCAACACATTTTTTTAAATGTTAGTGATTTTCATGCTGATTTTGAAAAGTTTTGATGCAGCATCAACACATTTTTTTAGAGGGCTTATTTTTGACACTAATTTTTTTTTTTTATTTATTTATTTTTTTTTTTAATTCAGTGTGAACATTTTTTTTTGTTAGTTGATTTTCATCTTGATTTTGAAAAGTGTTGATGAGCATCAACCCTTCTTATTTAGAGGGCTATTTTTTACACTTTTAAATTGTAGAATTAACTTTGGATATTTTTTTTTTATAATGTAGTGTTTTATTTAGTAATAAAACATAAATAAATAAAAAATCTAACATAAAATAAAAATATATAATAAAACAAAAACCTATAAAATGTTAAAAAAACCAAAATTAGTCGTAAAAAAAATTAATTAAAAATATCAAAAAATGAATAAATGTAATTTATATATATATATTAAAGAAAAAGTAAACTATAAAAGAAATCTAAAACATTTTTTTAACTTAAAAAAAAAAGGAAAAAAAGAAAAAAAAAAGAAAGAAGCCTTATAATAAAAACTTAATAAATTATCAAATAAGTAAAACATAAAAATAATAAAAAATAAAAAATAAAATAAAATCAATTAAAAAAATAAAAAATAAAAAATTTAATTAGTAATTTAAATAACAAATTAGAAAAATAGATAAATTAAGATTATTTTTTAGAATTAAAATTATAAAGTAAATAAATAACATAAAATCCCCGGATCCGGGTGATCGCCAGGCGCCAACACCTAAGCTTACAACGTGCCCAGCACATGGCTATCGACGCAGCAGCTGGACGGAAGGCGACCGCCATAACTGCCTGCTGCTCCTGGAGGACGGCATTCAATGTGCCTCGCCGCCGATCCCTGCTCAGGACAACCCTTGGTTAACTCCCCTTCATTGCTCTGCAACGGCAATTATGTCTGCTCCGGGCTCGAACTTGGCGTCCACCGTTGATAAATTGAGCCGCGCAAAAACCAAATGCAGGCTTTCTCAGTGCAATTTGCTCCATCATTCTGCTCTGCTCTCGGCTCAGCTCGTGGCCGACCCTTCGGCCCTTGAGCTCTCTCAGTTGCTTCTCAGTTCCCAGCCGAGTTCTTCCGTCCAGGCGTCCAAGGAATCCATCATGCGCACTCGTGGTGTGTCGCGCAGGGGCGGTCCTTCTTCCTCCAGGGGTCGAGCTGGTCCCTCCGCCTCGCCTCTGGTCATTCCAATCTCATCCACCTCCCCTTCATCTCCTCCGCCCTCTCCCACCAGGCCTGCGCCTAATTCTTCCTTTTAGACTTCAAGGTACACCTTCCATAGTCGCCTCCACCAGCCCATCATCACTTTCACTACGACCATCATGGTAACAGAGGACGCAGAGGAACCAATTGACCCCATCAGTTCGTCCACTCCCTCCCCTGAAGCTAGCCTTTCACAGGAAGCTGATGTTAATCCCCCCCCCTCTGCTATGCACATGCAAGAGGACTCCCCGCGGAATGTGGCGGTGTCTGGCATGCCGACGGTTGATGAGACGGAAATCATCGCCTGTGGCCCAATTCAGCAAAATTTTGGTATCATGCATATGCTCACACAAGCGGAAGAAAGCGTCCGTGATGAAGAAGAAGAGTCTCTGCCTGCTGCTCCAATTTCCGCACCTGCTCGACGCTCCGACCCGCAAAGCTCGGGCAAGTAAGTGCTCTTTTGGTTCACCTGGTCCTAATTTTTTTGCAGATTCTGCTCATCACTATCTCGGCCTGCTCTTCTCATGCTTCGGGTTGTTTCCACTTCTGGGTTGAGGCCGACCTCAATCCCCACTCTTCTTCAGCTTATTCCCACGCTTCTATGTATGGATGGGATTTTTGCCGATTGGCTTCCTCTGCTTGGCTTCCCCAGCAAGCACGAAGCAGTTTTGTAATATCCACTGTAATGTCTAGCACTCGCCTGCCGCCTGGTTGCTCTTCCTTCTCTTCAGGCACAGTGCTCATATTCTGTTCTCGAGTCTCTAAGCTAAGGGCCAGGAAACTGGCCTTCTGAGGCGCTGTCCTCATTGTAAATATTTTCCACTTTTTTAATAGATTTAGCTCTGATTCAGAAAAAAAA
>APFE030926704.1:0-25787 GCA_000404065.3 Pinus taeda | reverse complement strand
TCATTAAGAATTTTAAATCAGTCATGAAAGAGGAATTTGAAATGACTGACATGGGTTTCTTGAGATACTTCTTAGGCATAGAAGTAGATCAAAATGAAAAAGGAATTTTTTATCTCACAGGCAAGATATGTAAATCAAGTATTGAGCAGATTTAACATGCAAGAGTGCAAGGCAGCGATCACTCCCACAGTAATGGGATTAAAACTCAGCAAAGAGGACAGCAACAAGGATTTTGATCCTAGCTTGTACAAGAGCATAGTTGGCAGCCTCATGTATTTAACAGCAACTAGGCCAGATATAATGTTTGCTGTTAGTGTAATTTCCAGATTCATGGAGAGGCCAAAGGAAGCACATTGGCAAGCAGCGAAAAGAATTCTGAGGTATGTCAAAGGCACTAAAAGATTTGGCATTTTATATACTTTTTCAGAAAATTCAGATTTAGTTGGCTACACCAATAGTGATTGGGCTGGAAGTATAGATGACCGAAAAAGCACTTCCGGTTATGTTTTTCACATGGGTTCAGGAGCCATTTCATGGGCTTCTAAGAAGCAGTCCATTGTAACATTGTCTACAGCAGAGGCTGAATATGTGGCAGCTACAGCAGCAGCATGTCAACCAGTTTGGATGAGAAGGATGTTGAGGAGCTTAGGCCAAGAACAGGCAAAAGCGACAATGATCTCTTGTGACAATAGCTCAGCTATTGCATTGTCAAAGAATTCAGTGTTTCATAAGAGAACGAAACACATTGATACAAGGTTTCACTACATCAGAGAATTGGTGAACAATGGAGAAATTGTCCTAGAACATTGTAGGACTCATGAACAGGTTGCAGACATCTTGACAAAGCCATTGGATCAGAAAAGCTTTGAATTTTTGTGGAAGTGTCTCGGTATGACCGAATACCCAGCAGTTGAAATTAAAGGGGAGTGTTAAATTTGTAATTTCAACCACGCCATACCAACGCCAATACCACCGCAGTAAACCTCAAATCTGCCTGAACCATATCGCATCGCTTTTTGTTAAAGGTGGTTTCCGTACTAAGAGGCTCCGATAAAACCTGGAGCTGACACGTGGATTGGGGTGACATCACCTTCTGACATTTATCGGACGATAAATGTCGGTCAGAACTTGGCATACGATATGCGTCCGATTTGGTCCTCCATCCTCCGCCGTCCGATCGCAAGGAAGGTATACGGGGTCTGCTAAAATTAAATGTGTGGAGTAATACTTTGCCCATACCCTATGTTAATGATATGACATGTTTTTTTGGTAAAACACTTAATGTTTTTAGGGCACATTATATTTATTTTTACGGAAGTATGGGTGTATTTACGGTATGTAAGTTTTTTATTAAATTGCAATGAATCGTATGATATATGTTTGGTATGAGCGTTGACTCCATGTTAAGTGGATTGCACATGGGAGGAGCTGAACCGGGTTCGCAGCAAATGAAGAACCAGGGAATGAACGCACAACAGTGCGATGAAAAGAACAGAGCATGAGATGAAAAGAACAGAGCATGAAATGAAAAGAACAGAGCATGAAATTTTTGTATGGTGAAGTTTTTATTCATTGTAATGAGCAGGCATGTAATTTCTTGTTTTCAAGCTACATACGTAAAAAGTTTGTTTTACAACAGTATATGTAAAAATGGTTTTACATCAATAAATGTAAAAAGGGGTTTTACAGCAGTAAAACCATCTCAGTAAAACTCTCAGGTGAAAACAGAGTTTTGGTAAAATATTGTTTTGGTAAATCCCTCTCAGCAAAGAGGATGAATATGTCTCAGAAAATTTATTTTAATGAATGGAAATCTTTTATGGTGGTGCAATACTCTGTTGTGTGTAATTTTTTTTAAAAAAGCTTCTCTGTGCAAAAAGATCCTGGAGTAGAAGAAACTGACCATTGCCTCTGTATGCATGAATATTGTTTGTTTTTGTGATTTTATCTGAAAACTCCCCAAAAATAGGGTGAGTCCACATTACGAAACCTAAGACGAACTTCATGTGGCGAAGGCGTATTGTAAAATCCAAAGCGTCAATGTCATGGCTCGGTCGGCCCTGGAATTTCAAGTTTGTTCCGCCTGTCGAGTCAAAATTTTGGGATGATTATTTATTTTTTGTGCCTATCATTTTAATGGCAGCTTCATTTGGATGAGTGTAAAAGAAATTCTTGTTTAAATAACAATACTTTATATTTAAAATTTTCAAACCTAGGTTAAAAATGAAGTATAAGAACCGAATTAAATATAGTTCAATACGTTTGAATGAGAAATATAAATAATCAGAAGAGGTTTGTTATTAATATCTCAGTTTGCTGAAAATGAAGCATAAGAATGGTTCGATATTTCTAAATGGAAAATTTAAAATGAAAATAAACCTAAGAGGTTTAAAATATAATGAGTTATTGGTAAGTTGAATGGAAACATCTACTATGAAGATTTTATCACCAATATGATGACAAAGTAATATTTAATTTGCTGTATTGTTGTGATGCACACTCTTTTTCAAAATTTTTGATTTTTGAAACCTCTGGAAATCTTGCTCCCTTTCCTCTAGGAAATTCGGAGAATATATTTTATCATCTAAAAGGGCTTGAAGTTAGCATATGCCAAGGGTTTACAGTGGGCTTGTCTATTCATATATTATCTAACTTGAAGTTAGCATATGCCAAGGGTTTACTTTGATCTAGGATGTTTTCGCCATATCCTGTGAGAGTGTCCTAATTTTCAATTTGTCGCTGACGGCTTCTTTGAAAATTTCAGTTTTGATCTATTTTAATGAACTAAGGCAATTCTGAGAATCATCGGGTGGTGGGGCGATTCTCAGAATTGCCCCGACACTGCCCTGCCACCACCACTGGTGGCCGGGCGGTGGCAGAACAATTACCACCCGAGGATTCTCAGAATGGCCCCATCTGCTATGAATCGCTCCAAACAATGCTTACTGGGCATCCAATATGATATTAAGTATCATATTAAGCGGAATTCAGAGGGAATTTTGATGTTAATTAATTTTGGCAGGAACAAACAAAATAGTTTTTCAGTAAAATTTCAATTTTGATCTGGAGTGAGGAGCAGTTTGCTCCAATGCGGGACGTGATGAAATGGAACTTGAAGGGAGGAAGCTTCCATGTTCATCTCAGGGATGCCTTTCAAGCCATCGATAAAGAGGGCACCGGAAAGATTTCTGCCAGGGAACTCCGTCATATTCTTACTAGCATCAGGGAGACGTTGGAGCCGTCGAAATTTGATGAGTGGATTCGAGAAATTAAGGTCGATTCCAATGGAAACATCTGCTATGAAGATTTTATCACCAAGATGATGGCCAAGTAATATTTAATTTGTTGTATTGTTGTGATGCATAGTCTTTTTCAAAATTTCTAATTTTTGAAACCTCTGGAAATCTTCTGCCCTTTTCTCTAGGTATTTCAGAGAATATATTTTATTATCTAAAAGGGCTTGAAGTTAGCATATGCCAAGGGTTTACAGCGGGCTTGTCTATTCATATGTTAATCCATATTCATAGTCTGATTTAAAATAGATTGCTTCGATCTGGAATGTTTTCGCCATATTCCTGTGAGAGTGCCCTAATTTTCAGTTTGCCGCTAGAGGCTTCTTTGAAAATTTCAGTTTTGATCTATTTTAATGAACTAAAAATTTTAAAGAGTAGTGCATAACATGTGTAGATGTCTACACCAAACAGCTAGCAGTACTCATATTGTCAAAATCATGATTTCATAGTTCTAATGTAGGTAAAAATAAAATAACAAAAGACGTAAATATTATAGGAAAAAAAAGTTAAATTTGCATCACATCTTCCTGTGAAGGAAAAAAATTCTCATAAATCAATGGCTTCATCAACAATAGGCCTCTCATATCGAAACAAAACTAAAATATGAAACATCTGAGAGTTTGTAGGCCAAGTAGTGATAGCAACCTCATATGCTGCTGGCGTACATAAATACTCTCACTCTCCCTCCCATGGACTTTGGTGGCAAATTTGTTCTAAATTTTTCCCTAACAACACCATTGTTACCATGTGGCCTTGTTACTTTGCCCCAAATACACCTGTAATTAGTTCTCCCTTTCTTGGTTTTCGCCTTGTAAATATAGGCCATCCTTTTCCCCAGATACCAATCCACTTCCTCTGGTGTATCGATTCCTTCAATTTGAATCAGAGAAGTATTTGGGTACTGGTTTGATTTTGACCTTTTGTAGCCAAGGATGATCCCTCGAACATACAACCTGATACGCTCTCCTTGGAATCCCTTCACCATGTTGATCAAAACGGCTTGGAACATCTATCTCGCAATGTGATGTGAATTGAGTTTTACTTATCAATATCAACTCTTTCCCTTGAACAAGGGGTAGCAAATAATATTACATTTCGATAGGCACACTATGATTTAATAAATAATAGAGGTTGATGTATGTCGTTGAGCTTTTTTATAGCAATGCAACACAATGTTTTGTAGATGGATATCAAAATATTTCTTTATCAAATTAAATAGGATAATTTTGAGCCATTATAAAGGTTGAAAATTGAATTATGTAAGTCAAGTCCAACATTGTATAGTGAAGATAAGAATGAAGTGTTCATTATCTGCGAAAGGGAATTGCAAAGAGTAAATGGAATGGAGATATAAGTTTTAAACCAATTGGTAGAGTTATATGGCTAATTGTACATGAAAATATGGTTTAAAGAGAAATTAATGTACAAGTTTAAAAGATGTTTCTAAAGAAGTTATTGATTGAGAAAGAAAACGTTAAAGGAGTTTCATGTAAAGAAGTTATTGATTGAGAAAGAAAACGTTAAAGGAGTTTCATGTAATAAAATTTATTACTTATGGTGAATATTCATCTATTTTTATCTAATAAGGTGAATGGATGGACTACTACACAAACTCTTCTTCTAGTTGCTGGTGGTCCTCTTCCTCCACCTTGCCCCGGCATAGGCAACATTAAAATGCATGGAACAAACAAAATAGTTACTAGTGCGTGCGTGCATGTATCAAATATGACAGAAGAAAAAGTGAAGAATCCAACTCAGCGATTTCTTCTCAATGAATATGTAGGTCCCTCTTTCTTTTTTTCTTTTGTTTTTTTCGAATAATTAACTCTTACTAAGATATAAATGAATAATCAATCCATAAACGTATTTCTTTCTTTCTTTTTCTTTCTTTTGTTTTTTTGAATAATAACTCTGACTAAGATATAAATGAATAATCAATCCATAAACGTTGATTAGATTACATTGTTTGGTTATTTCTAACAATCTTCATGGTATTCCTTCTCAACAAAAACCATAGTATTCCTTCTCAACAAAAACCAGACTAAGATTAACCAATAAAGTTTCATATCAAATTTGGTTTGATATGTGATCTATCTCCTCTCCTCCGAATTATAAGATATCCAAATCTCTTATTCATGATGCATAGCTTAGGCATCTATGCCAAGTTTGCAAGCAATTATAAAAATCTGCAATATGTTTAGTATTTATGACTTTTCTTTTTCACCCATGGATTTGCCACATCTATTTCTTTTCTTCCCATCCTCTTTTTCATTGGGTATGACACAATATTTTCCAATCATTGTGTATGACACAATATTTTCCAATCTTCTATTGTCAGATATTTTTTGATGCTAAATAATCTTGGCAAGTGAAAAAGAGCGGATATTGGTGTGTATTGTGAAATAAAAAGAGACAATCTAACATGGTTTACCTCTTCTCCATGTTCTAGATGAACACATAGGTTTCTTTCTTTTTTCCAAAATAATGAACTCCGAATAAGATAGAAATGTAGGTGTCTTTTTCTTTTGCTAAAATAATTAACGTAAGATGAGATAGAAATAAATAAAGAATTATGAATTGGGATCACAAATTTCAAGATTTGAGTATACTCAAAAGTTCATTTTTACATTCTCTTATATGTTTGTTTTGATTAGTTCTATTGAATCAAATTGGTTTTCAATAGGTTTTTTTTGAGTATGTGAAGTTTCTAGTGTCTTATTAATTCAAGTGGAAAAGATCTTTCTTACATATCACTAGATTATGAAGTGACATTGGACATAATTAAGGTTTGGGCCATACCATTTTAGAAACAACAACCCAAACTAAATGATTAGTTATTAGACCTTTTTATTTAGTCAATCTAAACTAAAAGATTATATAAAAAAAAAAATTCCTTTCATTGCTCCTCATAAACCAAGATAGATTGATTCATCCCTCCTTTTTAGTGTACAAAGAGGAGTGCTTGATTTTTACTCAAAAAGATGGGGTGTTGATGTTTCTATTTATGGATGCTCAGGTTTTTATATTAAAAATTTTCTCGAGTGCTTGATTTGTAGTCAAAGAGATGTGGTGATAATGTATCTAAATATGGGTGTTGATTTTTTTATATTGAAGTTTTCTCTTTGTTTCAATTAGAATTAGAAGGGTTTGTTCTTTTTTGTTTTCCTTATAATAAACTATTGTTCTCAATTGAAATTGGATCATTTGTATTAATGTTTCTTTTCAATGTAAGTTTGACGTGCAAGTTACTTATTTTATTTTTAGACTATGATATTTAACACATAGTGACCTATGCTTAATAAACTAAAATTAGGAAGGTTTAATAACTTACTTAGTTTTTTTTATGGTTTTGGTGTAGCTTGTTTGTAGAGAGACTAGAGATTTGTCCCCTAGGCAATAACATTCTCTTGCATCTTTGAAATCTTATTTATTGGTTCTATGTGCTTGCATTACCATCTTTTCTTAAATGGTATTTGAAATAGTTATTCAAGAAAATTTCTAAACATTTTAGCCTTTCATGATAAAATGTTCATTTTTACATTCTCTTGTATGTTTGTTTTGATTAGTTCTATTGAGTCAAATTGGTTTTCAATAGGTTTGTTTTGAGTATGTGAGGTTTCTATTGTCTTATTAATTCAAGTGGAAGAGATCTTTCTTATATATCGTTAGATTATAATTAAGCTTTGGGCCATACCCTTTTAGAAACAACAACCCAAACTAAATGATTACTTATAAAGAATTATAAATTTCACAAATATAGTAAACCAATATTAAGTGTGATTTATGGCCTTAAATGAGTTTTGGAGGGTAAACTTTGAAATGCCACAGAACTAAAATTAGAGGTCAGTAGAGTGTGTGAGGTCCAATTATTGGATAGAGTTCTTAAGAAAATGCTCCTATAACGTTAGAGTTAAATATGAGGCATCTTAGGTCAAGTGCCTAATGGTTAAGAGCATGTGTTTCCTCCTAAGAGGTCATAGGTTAAAAAACCAGGAGGGGTTAGAGTAGATATGCCTTCGTAGACAATAATCAAATCGTTGCATGGAGGTGGGTCTCTTGTCCCATAAACAAGGGGGTTTCATACACTAATTTGGTGTGTGGCTTGGCTATAACCTTGAACATGGATAATAATAATAATTAGGATATAGATTGTTAGAAATTCATAATCTATAAGGGTGAAAGCATGGAGCTGGGTTACACTTTTTGGCAAGAGATGGCATGTTTGGGTGGAAAAAATGATTTCTCAATTGAGCCCTATTTAAGTGCTCGATCGAGCCATTTGAGCACTTAAATAATGTAACCCAATGTTATATAGGAGCTCGATTTAGCCGTGTCTTTGCGACAATCAAATGAAGGAGATTGGGTTTTGGATTTAATTTCTCCCTCAGGTAAGTTTTATTATATGGAATTGAATTTCAATATGTTATTTATTAATTTATATGTCATTGTACTAATTTATTTCATTATTTCTTTTGTGCTTGATAATTAGGTACAACACTAGCATGTTGCCTTCAAAAAGGAAGAAATTACATTGCAACTGAAAAAGATCCAATACAGTGCAATTTCATTCAACAAAGAAATAATGCTCTTCAATTTCGTCCATATGCAATGCAAGAAATTGGGTTGAAGAAAGGGGACTTTAGTGAATCACGTGTGGCAAAAAAGGCAAAGGAACCCCAACCACCATTACATGGAATGTTTGGAAAGACATACATTGGGAGATTCGCAGATATCAAAGATCCTTTAGAAGAGGAAAATGAGCAAAAGGAAGTAGAAAATATTGTAGAAGAAGACAATGATGAAACCCTAGAGGACGAAGAGTTTGGATTACGTGACATTGTTGATTAAATTTAAGTCATGCTTGGAAATAAAGCTTTGCAATGTTTTGACTTTGACATTTTAAGAGAAGAATAAACACTCAATTAAGGTTGTTATGCGTTCAATATTTCTAAGATGTGATTTTCGCATTAATTTTTAAGTTAATCATTATTTTTTGAAAAAAAAGTGATTATTATTATCTTTTTGACATGAAATTCATAAAAAAGAAAAAAACTATTATTTAACCATTTTTAGTTAAATTTTTCATATAAAAATTGTAATTTTGACATGTCAATTCTAGCAAAAAATTATCAAAACGTGTAGTTTTTTAGTTATATTTATGTTAAAAATGGTTATTTTTATGTCCATTGTTAAAAAATATTGATTTTTAGAAGCAATTATTTCTTGTGGATTGAAAAATTAATTAAGGATGTATAAATATGTAGAATATCGAAAATTCAAAATATCGACCGTCTAATTTAAAAATGCAAAATAATGAAATCCTCACTACAAAAAAATTAAAATAAAAATAAAAAACAAGAAAATATGAAGGAAATGACCATTTCAAAAATTATTAAATTTACAAAATAATTATTTACATTTCATACATTAGAAAATTTAAAGTCAAAAAATAGGTCTTTTAAAAAAAGGGTCTGATGCAGAATACCCACTTTTCTAAATCACCATGAAAATCACTACCATTCTAAAACGTAATGTACATAAAAAAATTAAAGTGCCAAAAACTATGCTCTAAAAGAAACATGCGTGTTCTGCATCACCCCTTTTCAAAATCTGGTCACTTTTTTGCTATCTCTACGAAACGGGTAACAGTTTTAGTTTCCGTTGCAAGGTTTACATAGATAACAATAATAGTAAATAAAAAAATACATATAATGTACTTATTGTTACATAAGTTACCTGTATATCCTGCCAACTGATTATATGGCAGGGATCATATATGTATTTTTTTAACACATAAACATGAAAGACATTATGCATGTGTATATAAGTAGGTAAGGCTAGTTGATACGCTATAGGCCCAATTCAAGCCAAAATTTTAAAAGGACCATAGAACTAGGGTGCTAACTTGGCATAACGTCCTCATTGCAAAGTAATTTTCTTGGGCCTCACTCTTACATATACATGGTCCCCAAGCTAAAATTCTCGAAAACTTTGTTTCTTATCAGCATAAATTTTCTCCCTATCTTGAGTAACCTTCAAGTTCATCCTTACTTTATTCACTGCATTCTCCATTTCTTTCAACATATCGGGACCTAGCATTAATTTATCTTCGAGGCCTCCCTAATTCAAAGGTGTTCTGCACGTGCGACCATATAAAACTTCGAATGGGCTCATCCACAAGGACGCATGATAGCTTTTATTGTAAGCGAATTCCACCAATTGTATGTAGTCTTCACACTGAGGCAGTTGTTGAATCACATACATTCTTAGCATATCGTCAATTATTTCATTTAATTGCTCTGCTTGCCCATCCTTCTGAGGATGGTATGTCAAGCTAAAATGTATCTAAGTGCCTAAACCTTCAAACAATGCTTTCCAAAATGCAGATGTAAATTTTATGTCTCTATCTGAAATTATTTCCTTTTGTATTCCATGAAGTCTAAATATATATTTCATAAATATGGTAGTAATTTGAACAATCTTAAAGGTAGATTGTACTGGAGTGAAATGGGAAAATTTACTCAATTTATCTACTACTACCATTATTGAGTCATTTTGCTTCTTGGTATTAAGTAAGCCTGTAATAAAGTCAATTGAAATGATCTCCCACTTCCATTCTGGAATAGACAATGGGTGGAGCAATCCAGCGGATGTTGGTGCTCTGTTTTTACCTGCTGGCATTTCGAACAAGGGGCTAAATAATCTGCCACTTATTTTTTCATACATGGCCAGAAGTACCCTTTTCTTAATCCAGTGATTAGTTTCTAATAGTCAGGGTGAGTTGCATAAGGAATTATGTGGTATTCATCTAGAATTAATTGCTTGATACTTTGTTGATCATGAACATAATGTTTGCCTAGATAAATCAACATTTTTTCCTTATTTATGTCATATCCTAATTGTTGTTCACTATTGTTTGGAATTTGGGCCTTCTGCCATAAAAAATTGTGTTCAGGATCTCTTTGAGTAGCTTCTTTAATATGTTCCTTGAAAGTAGTTTGAACTTCACTGAATGAAATATCTGAGACACAGTTTAACTTCTGACGTAATGCATCTGCTACCTAATTTTCTTTTCCTTTTAAATGTTTAATTTCAAAATCAAACTCACTCATAAAGGAAACCCGATGTGCATGTCGAGCATTCAAAGTAGGTTGTTTAAAATAGTTACTTAAATTGTGATGACTTGTCATCAATAAAAATTTATTTCCTAATAAATAATGTCGCCACATTTTTAATGCGTGGATTACTGCAATTAGTTCCAGATCTTAGGCAGAGTATTTTTGCTCATGCTCCTTTAGCTTCTGAGATTCATATTCTATAACTCTACCCTTTTTCAGTAGTACTTCCGCTACTTCCTCCTTATAAGCATCATTGCAGACAACATATTCCTTGTCTAGGTCTGCAATGCTTAAAATAGGGGTAGTAGTAAGAAAGTTATTCAATTGGTCAAAACTATATTAACACTCGGATGTCCACTTGAAGATTCTTCCTTTTTTCTGCAAGGAGGTAATGGGATATGCTACCTTGGAAAATCATTCAATAAACCTTCTATAGTATCCACCTAGTCCCATAAACGACCTTATATCAGCCACATTTTTCGGAATTGGCCATTCCATTATGGTTTTTATTTTTTCCAGGTCCACAACAATTCCATTCTTAGTTATGACATGCCCTAAGTACTGAACTTGGTCTTTAAAGAAATCACTTGTTGTATTTTGCATACATCTAGTGTTCCCTTAATGTCTGCAAAATGATCCACAAATGTTCCTTGTGCTCTTCCATGTTTCGGAAATATACTAGTATATCATCAATAAAAATAAATACAAACTTATCTAAATATTGATGAAAAATAGTGTTCATAAGACACATAAAAGTTGTTGGGGCATTAGTCATCCCAAATGGCAAGACAACAATCATTTTATATATTAGGATGACTAAGTCTTTATTAAAATGCTTCTAGAATAAAGTTTGCTAACCGATACTAAAAGAATGTGAAGAGTGTTTGCTTAATAAACTAAAAATAATAACAATAAAATAACTAACTAGTGTGATGATTAAAAGATGAGTAATAATTGTATTAAAATAAAATATATTAATGTTAAAGGGAGGTGAGATAAGGGTCGAAATAAAATAAACATTTTGTGAAATTATTCTATTTTTTAGAGCTTTTAGTCGAAAGTTTGTCAAACAATCTGTTGTCAAATCATGCTTATTTGTTATTTAAATATATTTTTAAATGTGTAAATGAATTAGTCACTCATAAAAATTCTTGGGGAACTTGGATTGTACATAATTTAGAGATTAATTCCGACAAATTCCTAATTTCAAGAAAATTTGACTAGAAAATATGGCTAAAAAACCTTCAAAACATAGATCAATTAGATCACAACTAAAAGAAATATTAAAAACAAAAACTGAAAGAGAAAAAAAAAAAAAAAAATGAACAAAAAAATTGCTTAACAACAATTTAATAAAAATATTGGCCTCAATAATAATAATAATAATAATAATTGTTTTAGCGAGAAATGTGGAAATTTTCTTGAATAATAAACATAAAATAATTGTTTTGTTGAAAGATTCAAAGTTTGAAAGGGAGATTAAGAAAATTTTTGAAACATAGGGAAAATTATAAGTGAAAAGTTAAAGAAGCCCCTAGTGTCACATTTCCATGTGAAAACACATTATAATCAATATAATAATAAAAACAAAAGAAAACAAAAAAGCAAAAACCAAAGAATTAAAGAATTAGTTTGCCTTTAGCTAACCCAATACCATTATAAGTTTTCAGGTTTATAATGCTTGAGATAGATTGGTTTGTAGATTTCATAAGTTATTAAGTATTGTTTAAATGTTACAACATACAACTTTATGCACCTATGTTCAACTTAGGATAACGTTATTTATATCGTTTAATTAATAAAAATTCACCAGTACATTTATATATACATTCTTGAATGAACTACTGATCCACCTTACTTACATTAATCTCCGGTAAATGCATGTACTGGAAACTTCTAGACAACATGCTCTAATTCTTATACATGTCCCTGTCTTGGGAGCTAGATCTCATCAAAGGTCCAGGACACAGATTCTCATCTGACGGTGGAGGTTTCCTTGAGTTGGGTCAAGGTAAGTACCTACCCAACTGGCACTACCCAAGGTTCATTCACCTCATTCACTATAGGGTTTCGGGATGATTCTCTCTCTAAGGGTTGCAGTCATTTCCATGGTAATTTTCCACCATTTATTGCTTAAAATACTTCAAGTAGTCTAGAATGGCATAGTGTAAAGATGTAGCTTAGGAATTTTAAGGTTCCTCGTTGTTCTTGTGTAATAACTTAAAGAAAATCCTTTTCTCATCTGGGTTCCTATTTGCTGATGTGCAACAAAGCCGAGTAGTGGCTTGGTTCCAGATGTCGTGCATAGAAGGCGACCCCATGGTTCCAGCAGAAGGAAGTCAATTTCAGGGAACCCTTGTTATTCTTCTCTGGAAATTCTACAGTTTTGTTCAAGTTTCCCCTTGATATCTCGTGCTATTTATGAAAATTTGTCAATTATATGTATTTATGGTTTTCTTACAGTTCATGGTAAGTCCTTGTAACACCTTCTTATTATCCTTGCAGGTATTCCACTTTTTTACTCCACTTATGACCGTCAGATTACCAGGAAATATTCTCAGGGTTTTATGCTTATATGTTTTCTAGGCATTTTTAGACCTTCTACTAGGAGGCTCATTGTGATATGATAAGACAAGATTTTTCTTTTGTTAAAAACAATGCCAAATTGGTCATTTGAGCCTAATATATTTATCTGAGTTCTGGCTTAGACTCTCGCATCAAATCTCTTAGAATTCGGGTTTCTTAGTCTTGTGGCCCACTATGTAATTTTGTTTATTACCTTGCATTTTCACGGCTTGTTAGTGTATAATAATGGGAGAAAAATGTCTACGGGTCAAACCCTCTTTTCATATGATTTGTGTCGATCATTTAACCTTACAACTTGTAATATGTTAACAATAAAATTTATAGTTGTTAACAGTGATACGATGGTAGCTATTTGTATAAATACTATAAAAGAAGGTTGATTTTGATTGTACTTTGCCGAGGTTAATTAATGTTACAGTTATTTTTATCTTTTACTTCTTGCAGGTGTAAATTATTCCTTAATAGTCTTGTATATTATTAGTTTCTTTCTATTCCTGTAGTTGTGGTTAATGTAGCTTAATATGTAATGTACCCTTACTTTTGATTACAACTGTACATTGCCTAGAATACTTATTTTTCTAAAGGGTTATTTTCAACTACATGCTCTGTCTAATATATGAGACAATGGTACTGTCTTTCGACTAGGTCTTTATCCAATCTAGGCAAAAATATTAACCCAGATCTCTGTTGGTTTTCTATCTAAGTTCCTTGTAAATAATCTTGTAACCCTTGCCATTCTTTTAGTTTGCTACTTATTTTTTTTAATTAAATAGGATAACTTATTTCTTTGCTTAAGTCATTATCAAATTCTATTTTTGAATTGGTTCCATATGGAATAGTCATTGGTTTGTCCTTACTGACCATTAATAACATCTACAAAGGAGGACTCAAGTCCTGCAAATTTTCATACATAATATTCACACCTATGTATTTCTATTCCATTAACTTTTGTATATCTATATATAGATATATATCTTCTTTATTAGTTACACAACTGAGTCATATAGTACTTATCTATTGCCTCGCTATTCTGCACAAGTATTTGCCCCACCTTCCAAAAAAAAATGTCGTTTCCTCCCAACCGTGAGATCAGTCACAGACCGAATCTCCTCTCGTGCTCTTCTCACAAGAAGGGTAGTATGTAACAACATGCAACTAGTTGTTCTGTGACTATCTGGTCCTAACTAGAATTTGTCCAACTAGCTAGCATAAATCCGTCCAACCCTTTAGCACAGATTGAAAACACAGTCTTTGTTACAACTTCATCTTTTTCTTCCTTATGTGGTTACCTCAGGTACCTATTATCCTTTTGGTTCCAATTTTTGATAATTAATTCTCAATGAGAAGTTATGGCAGTAACTACTTGACCATAACTGTCTACCCAACTGACATGTGAGACATAATTGGAATTATTTCCAAGATGTCACCACTTCTGCACAACTTAATGACATAATTTATTAATCAAACAAAAATTTAAAGATTCCAGTTTGTCATCTGACAGTGGAGGTTTCCTTGAGCTGGGTCAAGGTAACTACCTGCCTGACTGGCACTGCCCAGGGTTCATAAACGTTGTTCAATATAGGGTTTCAGTATGCTTCTCTGTCTAAGGGTTGCAGTCATTGCCATGGTAATTTTCCACCCTTTCCTACTGAAACTACTTTAGGTATTCTAGAATGGCGGAGTTTAAAGATGTAGCTTAGGAATTTGAAGGTTCCTTCTTGTTGTTGCGTGATAACTTAAGGAATTTCCTTTTCTCATATGGATTCCTATTTGTTGATGTGCAACAAGGTCCAATAGTGGCTTGGTTCTAGATGTCATGCGTAGAAGGCGATCTGATGGTTCCAGCGGAACGAAGCCAATTTTAGGTAACCCTCGATACCCTTCTCTGGAAATTCTACAGTTATGTTCAATTTTCCCCTTGATATCCCATGTTATCTACAAAAATTTGTCAATTATATGTATTTATGGTTTTATTACAGTTCAAGGAACCCCCTTCTAATAGCTTCTTATGATCTATGCAGGTATTCCACTTTCTTACTCCATTTATGACCATCAAATTACTAGGAAATATGCTAAGGGTTGCTCTACTTCTGTGTTTTCTAGGTATTTTCAAACCTTCTACCAAGAGGCTCATCGTGATATGATAAGAGAGGATTTTTATTTTGTTAAAAACAATGCCAAAGTGGTCATTCGAGCTTGAGATATTTATTTGAGTTCCAGCTTAGATGTTGCATCAAATCTGTTATACTTCGAGTTTCTTAGTCTTGTGGCCTACTACATAATTTTGTTTGTTACATTGCATTTTCACAAGCCAGTTAATGTATAATAATGGGAGAAAATCGTGTATGGGTCAAACCCTCTTTTCATATGATTTTTGTCGGTCATTTAACCTTATGGCTTGTAATATATTTACAGTAAAATTTATAATTGTTAACAGTGCTATGATGGTAGCTATTTGTAGAAAGACTGTAAAAGAAGGTCGATTTTGACTATACTTTGACGATGTTAATTAATGTTACAGCTATTATTATCTTATACTTCTTGCATATGTAAATTATTCATGTAGTTCTAGGTTTGATAGAGAATAGATTTTGATTAATGTAGGTTAATATGTTATGTACCCTTACTTTCGATTATAATTGCATGTTGCCTACAATACTTATTTTTCTGAATGTTTACTTTCAACTACATTCTTTGTCTAATATACGAGACAATGGAACTACCATCTAGCTAGGCCGCTATCCAGGCTAGGCTAGAAGGCTAATGCAATTATCTGTTGGTTTTCTATCTAAGCTCCTTATAAATAATCTTGTAACACTTACCATTATTTTAGTTTTCTACTTCTTTTTTTTAATTAACTAGGATAACTTATTTCTTTTCTTGAGTCATTATCAAATTCTATTGTTCAACTGGTTCCATATGGAATAGTAATTGGTTTGTTCTTACTGATCATTAATAAGAGTTACAAAACAGGACTCAAGTCGTGCAAATTTGCATACAGAATATTCATACTTATGTATTACTATTCCATTAACTTTTGTATAACACTCTTTTTGTATATATCTTCTTTATCGCTTACACAACTCAGCCATATAGTACTTATCTTTTGCCTCACTAGTATGCACAAGTATCCACTCCACCTTCCAGAGAGCAATGTCGTTTCCTCCCAACCACGAGATCAGTCACAGATTGAATCTCCCCTTGTGCTCTTCTCACAAGCAGGGTAGTCTGTAACAACATGCAGCTAGTTCTTCTATGACTATCTAGTCCTAACCAAACTTAGTCCATCTAGCTTGCATAAATCTGTCTGACCCTTCAACAGGGATTGAAAACACAGTGTTTGTTACAGCTTCGTCTTTTTCTACCTTGTTTGGTTACCTCAGGTACCTATTACCCTTTTGTTTCCCATCTTTTAAAAATTAATTCTCAAGGACAATCTATTGCAGTAACCGCCAGACCATAACTATCTACCCAATTGACAAGTGAGACACAATTGGCATTCTTTCCAAGATTTCGCCACTTATGCACAACTTAATGACATAATTTATTAATCAAACAAAAATTTAAAGTTTCCAGTTTGTCATCGGACCTTCCCTAAACCTAAGTAATAGTATCATGTCTTTTATTATGGATAATTAATATTTACAAATTACTAAGAAATGTCACATCTCTACCCCCTTAGATTAAAGATTGTCCTGATGTTGGACACTGTCAAACAAACCCGGATATGCTTCCTTCATAATTTTTTCATCTTCCCAACTAGCCTCTTTTGGGTTAAAGTGTTTCAATTACACTTTAACTTGGATGATAACTCGCTTCCACAGTGTTACTTCTCTCTAATTGATATGTGTAGGGGCTCGACCATGAATTTGTCGTCTGTCTCGACCAACATAGATAGTCATCGAGAAATCTATCAATTCCTCCTCCATCTTTAAAAAATAATAGTAAATAAAAAAATAAATTTAATGTACTTATTGTTACATATGTTCCTTGTATATCTTGCCAACTAATTATATGGTGGGGATCATACATGTATTTTTTTAACATATAAACATGAAAGACATTATGCACGTGTATATAGCTAGGTAAGGCTAGTTGATACGCTACAGGCCCGATTCGAGCCAAATTTTTAAAAGGACCATAGAACTAGGGTGCTAACTTGGCACAAACTCCCCATTGCAAAGTAATTTTCTTGGGCTTCACTCATACATATATGTGGTCCCCGATCTGAAATTCTTGGAAACTTTCTTTCTTATCAACATAAATTTTCTCCCTATCTTGAGCAGCCTTCAATTTCATCCTTACTTTCTTTACTACATTCTCCATTTCTTTAAACATATCGGGACCTAGCATTAATTTATCTTCAGGGCCTCCCTAATTCAAAGGTGTTCTGCACTGCGACCATATAAAACTTCGAATGGGCTCATCCACAAGGATGCATGATAGCTTTTATTGTAAGCGAACTCCACCAAATGTATGTAGTCTTCACACTTAAGCAGTTGTTGCATCACATACATTCTTAACATATCTTCAATTATTTGGTTTACTCACTCTGTTTTCCCATCCGTATGAGGATCGTATGTCATGCTAAAATGTATCTAAGTGCCTAAACCTTCAAACAATGCTTTCCAGAATGCAGATGTAAATTTTACGTCTCTATCTGAAATTATTGTCTTTTGTATTCCATGCAGTCTAAATATATCTTTCATAAATATGATAGTAATTTGAACAATATTAAAGGTAGATTGTATTGGAATAAAATGGGAAAATTTACTCAATTTATCTACTACTACCATTATCGAGTCATTTTTCTTCTTGGTATTACGTAAGAATCTAATAAAGTCAATTGAAATGATCTCCCACTTTCATTCTGGAATAGACAATGGGTGGAGCAATCCAGCAGGATGTTGGTGCTCTGTTTTTACCTGCTGGCATTCCAAACAACGAGCTAAATAATCTACCACTTATTTTTTCATACATGGCCAAAAGTACCCTTTTCTTAATCCAGTGATTAGTTTCTAATAGCCAGGGTGAGTTGCATAAGGAATTATGTGGTATTCATCTAGAATTAATTGCTTGATACTTTGTTGATTAGGAAAATAATGTTTGCCTAGATAAATCAACATTTTTTTCCTTATTTATCTCATATCATAATTTTTGTTCACTATTGTTTGGACTTTGGGCATGCTACCATAAAAAATTGTGTTTAGGATCTCTTTGAGCAGCTTCTTTAATATGCTCCTTGAAAGCAGTTTTAACTTCACTGAATGAAATATCTGGGACACAGTTTAGCTTCCACTTAATCCATCTACTACCCAATTTTCTTTTCCTTTTAAATATTTAATTTCAAAATCAAAGTCACTCATAAAGGAAACCCGACATGCATTTAAATCATTCAAAGTAGGTTGTTTAAAATAGTTAGTTAAAATTATGATGACTTGTCATCAGTAAAAATTTATTTCCTAATAAATAATGTTGCCACGTTTTTAATGCATGGATTACTGCAGTTAGTTCCACATCATAGGTCGAGTATTTTTTCTCATGCTCCTTTATATTCTAAGATTCATATTGTATAGCTCTACACTCTTTCATTAGTACTTCCCCTACTCCATCTTTACAAGCATTGTTGCATACAACATATTCCTTGTTTGGGTCTGCAATGCTTAAAATAGGGGCAGTAGTAAAAACGTGTTTCAATCGGTCAAAATTGTATTAACACTTGAATGTCCACTTGAGTATTCTTCCTTTTTTCTGCAAGGAGGTAATGGGATATGCTACTTTGGAAAATCATTGAACAAACCTTCTATAGTATCCATCCACTCCCATAAATGACCTTATATAAGCCACATTTTTCGGAATTGGCCATTCCATTATGGTTTTTATTTTTTCTGGGTCGAAAACAATTCCATTCTTAGTTATGACATGCCCTAAGTACTAAATTTTTTCTTTAAATAAATCATACATGTTATATTTTGCATACATATGGTGTTCCCTTAATGTCTGCAAAGCGATCCACAAATGTTCCTTGTGCTCTTCCATGTTTCAGGAATATACCAGTATATCATCAATAAAAATAAATACAAACTTATCTAAATATTGATGAAAAATAGTGTTCATAAGACACATAAAACTTGTTGGGGCATTAGTCATCCCAAACAGCAAGACAACAAATTCATAGTTCCCGTAACGATTCCTAAAGGTTGCTTTATATACATATTCTTCTTTTATTATTATTTGATGGTAACTTGAACGAAGGTCAATCTTAGAAAATATAGTATCCCCCTTTACGTGATCAATCAACTCATGAATATGGGGTAAAGGGTACTTATTCTTAACAGTCAATTTATTTAACTTTTGATAATCAATACACAATTGCAAAGTTCCATCCTTATTCTTCACGAAATGTACAGGAGCTCCCAAAGGTGACACACTTGGGTGAATGTTCTTTTCATCTAATAATTCTTGTAATTGCATTTTAAGTTTTGTTAATTCTAGCATACTCATCCGATAAGGTTCTCGGGATACTGGAACAGCCCCAAGAACTAGTTCAATTGTAAAATCTATATCTCGACTTAGGGTCAATCCAGGAATATCTTCAGGAAAAACATCAAGAAAATTTTGTACAATAGGTATATTTTCCAAGGTGGCAGTTTTCTCTTTTGAATTGGTATATCCTACTTGCACCGCTTAAATATGATACCCTTTCTGAATGCATTTTGCCAACTGGGAAGCAGTTATCAATCTTAATTTTAGGGCTCTTTTCACTCCTTGAATTTACCATCTTATTCATTTTTTATTTACAGAATTAATAGTTTTATCTTTACAATTGATGAGGGGCCAATGTCTTTCAAGCCAATCCATACATATTAGTACATCATAAGATCCTAAAGGTAGGACATTCAAATCTACAACAATCGATTATCTCGCGAGCTCCATGGGGCAGTTATTGACCTTAGCTATCACCATTCTCTTAGCCCTCATGGCCAGTTGCACCAACCATGGATTCTTAAATTTAATCATTTGCAAACAACAATTTTCTACTACTTTTGGGCTTATATAACTCAAACTATCTCTTGGATCAATCAAAATAGACACAGTTTGGTTAAAAATCTTACCTTCAAAGTCTACCATAGTGGGTTGGTACTCAACGTGGTGATCTTCTAGAGTAGTGTTAATTCTAGGTAAACTCCTTACCACTTCTCCTACATTGTATGCTTCTTGAATTTGTGCCACATGTTTGGTCCCCTTATGATGAGGACAATTCTTAACATAAGGCAGTCCCCCACATCCCCAACACTGCACTAGAGGTCTTGTCATTGGTTCCATTCCAATTTTATCTCATTGTTCATTGTGTTTTAGTTCATTTGCCAATTTG
This sequence comes from Pinus taeda, assembly GCA_000404065.3. Classification (NCBI taxonomy): domain Eukaryota; kingdom Viridiplantae; phylum Streptophyta; class Pinopsida; order Pinales; family Pinaceae; genus Pinus; species Pinus taeda. Next base: position 5,415 of record APFE030926704.1, on the reverse strand, counting down.
AATCTTTGCTGGATTTTATTATCATTTTGGTTTTGTGGATTTTTGCAAGACCCTTTAGGATTTGTAGACTTATTTCCTTTAGCACCTTGTGAAAACTTAGATCTCTTCTTCTAATTCCACCTTTTTCCTTCATCTCCTTTCTATTTATTCTGTTGATAACATATACACATCTTCCTTATCATTTCGTCCATATTTTTTGGATTATCAAACTCTAAACACTCCTTCATGAATGTAGACAGACTGCTAATAAATCGTTGGACCTTTGCCTTTTCCTCACGTATATAAGGAACATATCATAGCAAATATGTAAATTTTGTTATCAATTCATACATGGCCAATTTACCTCGCCAAAGGTCATTAAATTCCTTCTCTTTTTCATCATAAAATCTTTCACTTAGGTACTTGTCCTTAAAATGTTCCTGAAATTTTTCCCAAGTCACATTTTGCTCATTGATTCCACATATTATTTTCACAGCTTCCCACCATAAGGTGGTTTTTCCATGTCGTTGACAAATTTCTAGTCAAGCCTTTAGATTATGATCATACTGGTACAATTGGAAGCATTTTTTCATATTAATAAGTCAAGCTTCAGTGGCCTCCTCCTGTTTGCCATCAAAGGTTAGAGGCTTAATTTTTTTTAATTCTCCCTACAACTCATCCTTCTATCTTTTGTGCTTATTATGATCTGAAACATTATCTAATTCCTCTTCCTGATTTTCTTGGTCACCTTGCATTTCCGTTTTTTCATCCCTTATCTCTTTATTTCCCATCATATTTTCTTGCTCTGGACTAGGAATGGGTTGTCGTTGGTTTTGCCTGCGAGAAAAACTTTTCATAATTTTTTTTTGTTCTTGCATCAAACTTTCATTTTTAGCTCGTAATCTGGCCATTTCATTCAACTCTTGAACTATCTCTAGTATAGCAACATTAGTGGTCCATGATTCTTCTCCCAAATGCACCCACATTTCCGGATTAGTTTCTGGAAAGGGCGTTGAAACTGCTCCCATCACAAGTCTTACTAGTGTGAATCCTGCTCTCCTCATATTGCCTCCTCCGCATGCCCTCTCTAGGAACATCACAATTGTTATTATTTTATTACTAACCCAAAGGTCACATCTTTGCAACCTGGCTCTCATACCACTTGTCACATCTCCATGTGAAAACTCATTACTCAACATAAAAGAAAAAAAATAAAGAATTAATTTTCCATTACCTAACCCAATACCATTATAAGTTTTCAGGTTTGATAATGCTTGAGATATATTAGCTTGTAGATTTCATAAGCTATTAAGTATTGTTGAAATGTTATAACATACAACGTTATGTACCTATGTTCAACGTAGGATTACGTGATTGATATCGTTTAATTGATAACATTACACAAGTGCACTTATATGTGTGTGTGTGTGTGTGTCTCTATATATGTATGTATGTATGTATGTATGTATGTATGTATGAGACATGGACAGGTGTAAGAATTAGAGCATCTTCTTCAGAATTTTCTAGTACATGCGTTTACTAGAGATTAATGTAAGTGAGGTGGATTGGTGGGTCATTCAAGAACACACACACACATGTGTGTGTGTGTGTGTGTGTGTTCTTGAATGACCCACCAATCCACCTCAGTTACATTAATCTCCAGTAAATGCATGTAATGGAAACTTCTAGAGAACATGCTCTAACTATTACACCTATCCATGTCTCGGGAGCTGGATCTCATCAACGATCTAGGATGTAGATGCTCATCTGACAGTGGAGGTTTCCTTGAGCTGGGTCATGGTAACTACCCACCCAACTCATGTTGCCTGGATTTCATTCACCTTATTCACTATAGGGTTTCAGGATGCTTCTCTCTCTCAGGGTTTTAGTTGTTGCCATTGCAATTTTCCACCCTTTCCTACTGAAACTACTTCAGGTAGTCTAGAATTGTGGAGTGTAAAGATGTAGCTTAGGAATTTGAAGGTTCCTCATTGTTCTTGTGTGATAACTTAAAGAAATTTATTTTCTCATTTGGGTTCCTATTTGATGATGTGCAAGAAGTTCGAATAATGGCTTAGTTCTAGATTTCATGCATAAAAGATACCTTGATGGTTCTAGTTGAAGGATGTCGGTTTCAGGTAACCCTCGCTACCCTTCTTTGGGAATTCTACAGTTATGTTCAAATTTCCCATTGATACCCCATGTTATCTACATAAATTGTCAATTATATGTATTTACGGTTTTCTTACAATTCACGGAACCCCCTTCTAATGCTTTCTTATGATCTGTGTAGGTATTCCACTTTCTTACTCCAGTTATGACCATCAAATTACTAAAAAATATGTTAAGGATTGTTCTGTTCTAGGTTTTCCAGGTCTTTTCAAACCTTCTACTAGGAGGCTCATCGTGATATGATGAGAGAGTATTTTTATTTTATTAAAAACAATTCCAAAGCGACCATTTGAGCCTATTATATTTTTTCGAGTTCCATCTTAGACTTTCGCATCAAATTTGTTAGATTTCGGGTTTCTTAGTCTTGTAGCCTACTATATAATTTTGTTTATTACCTTGCATTTTCACAGCAAGTTAGTGTATAATAATGGGAGAAAAATTTATACGGGTTAAACCCTCTTTTCATATTATTTGTGTCAATCATTTAACCTTACGGCTTGTAATATGTTTATAGTACAATTTATAGTTGTTAACAGTGCTACGATGGTAGCTATTTGTAGAAAGATTGTAAAAGAAGGTTGATTTTGATTGTACTTTGTCGAGGTTAATTAATGTTACAATTATTGTTATCTTATACTTCTTGTAGATGTATATTATTCCTTGACAGTCTCGTATATTTTTAGTTTCTTTCTATTCTTTTGGGTTCAACAAAGAATAAATTTTGATTAATGTGGGTTAATATGTTATGTACCCTTACTTTTGATTACAATTGTACGTTGCCTTCAATACTTATTTTTCTAAAGGGTTATTTTCAACTATATTCTCGACCTGATATACGAGACAATGGGATTGTCTTCCGACTAGGCCGCTATCCAGGCTAGGTCAGAAGACTAATCCAATTCTCGGTTGGTTTTCTATCTAAGTTCCTTGTAAATAATATTGTAACCCGTACCATTATTTTAGTATGCTACTTAGTTTTTTAATTAACCAGGATAACTTATTTCTTTTCTTAAGTCATTATCAAATTTTATTGTTCATCTGGTTCCATATGGAATAGTAATTGGTTTGTTCTTACTCATCATTAATAACAGTTACGAAACAGGACTCAGGTCCTATAGATTTGCATACAGAATATTCACACTTATGTATTTTTATTCCACTAAATTTTGTATAGCACTATTTCTATATATATATATCTTCTTTAGTAGTTACACAACTGAGTAATATAGTACTTATCTTTTGCCTCACTAGTCTGCACAACTCTCCACTCCACCTTCCATAAAGCAATGTCGCAAACTGAATCCCCACCCCCCCCATGCTCTTCTCACAAGCAAGGTAGTCTGTAACATCATGCAACTAGTTCTTCTATGGATATCTGGTCCTAACCAGACTTAGTCCAGCTAAATTTCATAAATATATCTAACCCTTCAGCACGAATTTAAAACACAGTCTTTGTTACAGGTTCATCTTTTTCTCCCTTGTCTCATTACTTCATGTACCTATTACTCTTTTGGTTCCCATCTTTTGAGAATTAATTCTCAAGCAAAAGCTATGGCAGTAACTGCCTAACCATAATTGTCTACCCAACTAACATGTGAGACATAATTGGCATTCTTTCCAAGATGTCATCACTTCTACACAACTTAGTGACATAATTTATTAATCAAACAAAAATTTAAAGATTCTGGATAATCATATGACCTTCCCTGAAGCTCAGGAATAGTATCATGTCTTTTACTGTGGTAATTAATATTTACAAATTACCCGGAGATGTCGCACCTAGGGTTGTGGCTTCTTGGTCAGCGAATGTACTGCTAAGGTTTTCATGCCGCTATGTAGGTCATAGGTTAAAACCTTTTCTTTCCCATGCGTTGTGCTTGAGGGAGGTGCAGTTGCACCTAGAGGTCATAGTGGAAGCCATTTGGGATTGATGTCGTGTCATGCAAGTGTGAGAGCTAGCGTGTTACACACACACACACACACACACACACACACAGATATATATATATCAAATAAGTTGATAAATGTTTTGAATAAAAATGTGTGGAGAAAAAAAGCGTTTGTATAGGAAGATTAGTAATAGTAATAATAATTGGTTCAGTTTCCATAGTTAAAGCACATTTTATTTTGAGATATCACTCGTTCATTTCTATCCATGGTTGATCAAACTAGAAGTGATTACTTTGGGTGGAGCTTCTTGCATAAATATTCCATGGACATAGTGGTCACCTAGTATATAAATATTCTATGGAAATAGTGGTCACATATCTTTGAGGTTTGTGAACCACTTAGATTTAATGCTAACATCCTATATTTGGTAAGTTGGTTTTTGAGTTGTTGGTGATGGTTGAGAAATTATCTAAACCTCTCCCCTTAAATTATGAATAATTTAGATGTGAGAAACTCTATATTATATAGGAATGACTAAATGTAATTTGTGTGTGTGTGTGCATACATACCATTGTTTGAAATATATTCTATTTTCAACCATTATTTCATGGTATTAGAGCCTAAATCGAGAGGCTTTAAACCTATGTAGTGTGGTGAGTGATCATAGAATATTTTATCTCTATTTATTTCTTCAGCGTTAGTGTCTACGTTGACGAAAGTTGTGGATTTTATTTACTAGGAAGTCTATGTGTTGGCATATTTTGAGCTGATTTGTTGAATATTTGATGGATGGTGTGGTCTAATGTCGTGCAGTGAGATGAGTGTTGTCAAGCCTCTATTCAAGCTTTGTTTATCTTGTGAGTGTAGCAGTGGATTCGTTTGAGAATCCGACATCACTGTAACACACAGTTTGACATCAACGTGGCATGGATCAAACAAATGATTTTTCTATGGAGTTCTAATCATTTTCGATTAATTTAATAGTCATATTCTTTGAATTACATGACTACAACCCTTATTAAATTGAATATGGTTTGGTTTTACGTATACAATATTGTTATCTATTATTTATCGAATGATCCTGTGATGTTGACAAAGGAACTCGTAATAGCAGTGGTTGGACTCAATTAAATAGCAACTAAATTCTTAGTTGAATCGTTATCTATTCAAACCTCTCCTTTTAATTGAGTAAGAAGAGTTTACCTTCTCTTCTATCCATCTTGAGGCTCCAAAGTATTTTTTGTCACCTCTCTGCAGATCGCTGAGTTTTGTGATAGTCCATTTTTCTTTGATCATGGAAGACTAGGTTTGTTTAAGTATTTTTATGCTAGATGTGTGACTTATTTGTTGTTAGAGGAGAAGTTAGTTGCACAA
>APFE030926694.1:0-30685 GCA_000404065.3 Pinus taeda | reverse complement strand
AGGGTATGCTCAACAAGAAGGAATAGACTTTGAAGAAACGTTTTCTCCCATTGCTAGACTTGAGGCCATCCGAATGTTTCTTGCTCTCTCAAGCTTTCAGAAGTTCAAAGTATTTCAAATGGACGTGAAATCGGCCTTTCTGAATGGAGACTTAGAAGAAGAAGTATACGTTGAGCAACCAGATGGTTTCATTCTTGGGAATGATCCAAATCTTGTATGCAGACTGAAAAAGGCTCTGTATGGTCTTAAATAGGCTCCAAGGGCTTGGTACTACCATTTGGACAAATATCTTCATCAACAAGGTTTTTCAAAAGGTTCAGCAGATAGCAATCTTTATATAAAAATTGAAAATGACAAATTGCTAATACTTGTTTTATATGTAGATGATATTATCTTTGGCAGCAATGAAGAAGCTATGAGTCAAAGCTTTTCCATGGTGATGCAGAAAGAATTCAAAATGTCCTTCGTGGAGAACTGACATATTTTCTTGGATTGAAAATCCAACAAAATGAAGGCGGTATCTTCTTGTCTCAAACTAAGTACCTCAAGCAGATTCTAAAGAAGTATGGCATGGAAGATGCAAAACCAGTATGTACCCCCATGGTTACAGGATGCAGTCTTAGTGCAAATGATAAATCAGCAGCAGTACATTAGCCAACCTATAGATCTGTGATTGGAAGTCTACTTTATTTGAAAGGTACCTGACCAGACATCATGCATGCAATGGGAATAGTTGGAAGATTTCAGGCAAATCTAAAGGAAACTCATCTTCAGGCAGTAAAGAGAATCTTCAAGTACCTTCAAGGAACTCAAAACTATGGCTTATGGTATCCTAGAGATACAGATCTCACACTTCATGCTTATACTGATGCAGATTGGGCCGGAAGAGTGGATGACAGGAAGAGCACAAGAGATTGTGTATTCTTTATGGGCTCCAAATCAGTATCTTGGTTCAGCAAGAAACAAAGTTCGATTGCTTTATCTACAGCTGAAGCGGAATATGTGGTTACTGCATCATGTTGCACTCAACTTTTTTGGTTGATGTAGACCTTGCAAGATTTTCAAATCACTTGTACTCCACCTATATCCATCTTATGTGATAATACAAGTGCAATCAACATTTCTAAGAACCTAGTCATGCATTGAAAAACCAAGCACATATCGATCAAGTATCACTTTCTCCGGGAACAAGTGTTGGAACAAAAGGTCAAGTTGGAGTATGTTCCTTCTAAGGAACAAGTTGCTGATATACTCACCAAACCATTGCCCAGGGAGACCTTTGAATACCTCAGGCAAAAGCTAGGGGTTGTTGATGCATCATCTTGTTGTTGAATCTCATCTGTTTCTGAGATTGTTGGTTGTACGCGAGTTTCATATGGGGCATATGCGTACATTTACTGATTTATGGATTGGTCGAAAATTGAATGGCACAGGTTCAGGGGGAGCATATATAATGCATTGTTGGCATTATGGAAGAAGATATTGAAGAAGAATGTACAGAAGGAGAACATGGATGTTGATCTACATATTGCTGCTAATATGTCTCTATCTCTTTCATGATCATTTATGGTGTATGGTGGATTATGGTTCTTCTTGCAGACATTTTTTCGTCTTGATCTGGTCTACAGTCAGGGGGAGCATGATCAGCAAAGCTAAGACTTAAGCATGTTCTCAGGGGGAGCATAACCCTTTGCCCTTGATGTCAAAGGGGGAGAATGACGTTGAGGATCTTGAGGTTGCCATCAAGTCCAAAGGGGGAGATTGTTGGCATTATGTTTTTGGTTTGGCACTATGGTACAGGTGTTTTACTTGATGGCAACTCACTCTTGTGGTAGATCTCAGTTCAGGCACTCAAAATCATGGAAAATGAGATACCCGCAGGTGATCCTATGAGAAGCTGCGGACCCGCAGGTACGCCAACCAAGAATTACAGACATACACGCAGTTGCTCCGTTTAGAAGGTGCGGACCCCAGTTTCACTCACTCCAATGCAGAAAAGCGCATGCACGTGGGAATCTTTATGAATGGTCCATGGTATTTAGCTCGACATATTTGATCCTATGGTTTTGGTCCGTGGTTTTGCATCTAAAAAATATTGATCCAAGGTATTGGGTTCCTAGTATTGAATACCTATGGTTTTGGACCATGGTTTGAGTAAAGGCTTGCCTATAAAAAGGAAAGGAGATCTCTTGGCTATACACTTGTGCAATTTGAATATCTTAAGATCTGAAATATTGGGTGATTGGTTTTTAAAAGCTAGATCTAAATCAAGGAGAAAACTTAAGGTGAATCTATTGATAGGTCGTGATCTCTCAGGTGCATGAACAGATTTGTGGATCTGACTGACTGTGGCACATTGGAGGACTGTTAATTTGGCCCTAATTAGAAGTTCACAAGCGATCCATGGCGTGAGTGCGGGGGTACGCAGCGCAGGAGAAAGCGCAGTTCGGGGGTACACAGCGCAGAAGAAGGCGCAGTGCGAGGTACACAGTGAAGAAGAAGGTGCAGTGCGTGGGGTACGCAGAGAAGCAGAAGACGCAGTGTGAGGTACGCAGCACAGAAGAAGACACAGTGCGGAGGTACACTGTTAGATAGACATTGCTGGTGCGGATCTGAGCAGAAGTACACAGAGCACAAGAAAGATCAGGTGCAAATCTGCGCAGTTTAGACACAGAAGAGATGCGGATATCCGCAGGTTTATATTGGTCAAGTTACGGACTTTTCCTTGAAGTATTTGTTGGCTGCCTGTTATCTATTTGCTGCAGAGTTCTGGGTTTAGTTTACTGGTATTGCCTTTCTGTTTACAACATTCTGAGAAATTGGGTGATTCGTTGGTTGATTGTATAAGGAGTTTGGTTGATTCATATGTACTTGTTGATTATTTGATGTCCATGCATCCAGTTTAAAAATTCATGAAACGTGGTCCTTAAAGAATTAAAAAGAACAAAGGGGGTTGTAGCTCCCTTCCAGGAGAGACTGGAAAATGAGAGAGGGTTGTAGCTCTCTGCAGGTTGCAGCCTGCGTACTGGTAAAGGACTGCACCAGTACAAAATCATTGTAAAAGAAGTTTCTAATTGAAAGAAGATAGAGACATATTGCAGCATGTGGTTTTCACCCACATTGGGTTTTCACCTTATATCTGGTGTTCCTTGATGTGATATCTGTCTTTCTTGTTCTTGCTCATTATTATATGTATTGACATACAACTAATGATCAATATTTGAAGAATAAATTAAAGTATATATTCTGGAAGGTTATATTGAAATTAATTTGATAATACTGATTCACCCCCTCTCATATTATTTCCACAGTATGAGTATTCAAAAAAGAATTAGTCTATTGGCATTTTCGGGCATGTTTCCCAATAATGCTTTGGCCTTTGAATCTCCACTTGGGCCATTTCTATTAATTCAATTTGCTCATGGACGTTTTGTATTGATCTCTATTGATCAGTGATGGACTAGCAAATTTTAGTCCACAAAATTGTTTTGATTTCTGATAGAGGTTTATGAAGAGTAAGATCTTTCTCCAAGGATTTTACCTTATTTTCCAAGGCTCTTTGGTTTTTTCTGCCACAGTTGTTTTAGATTTATCATAGCTTACCTCTAACTTGGCCAGTTTTTCTTTGGCTTCCTTTAGCTCTGCCATTTGGAGTTCTAATTCTTTTATTTCCTTCATCATCTCTTCCATGCTCATGCTGTTATCTGGTACTGTTGTTGTTGTTGCTGCTGAAGTATCTGTGGTAGATATACCTGTTGCTGGGACAATGGGAGGTACTGCTGTTGTGGTTGTAGGAGGAGAAGTTGTGCTTGTGGGAGCTCTTTCTGGTAGCTGGGAGGTCGACACTCCCTGCTTCTCTTTCAATAATTTCTTCAATGCCTGTTCTATTTCTGCTAATCTCTCATTCATCCTCATTAGTAAACCCATCATGTCCTCCTCTTCTTTCTGCTGTGCAACTTCTGTGGTTTGTGGATGCATTGTAATTGGCAGCTTTAATTGCTTTTTGAGGGCTGCAATGTCCTCCTCCTTCTTCTTTATTAGTGCTTTGATGCCTTTTGCATCCTTGGGATCATGTCCCAGCTTAATGATAATTTCTTCCAAGGACTTAACCTTATTGTCCTTGGCTAAGGAGGAAGCTTTTTCCAATTCTAATTGGGCAGAGGTATTATGCAATGAATTCTGTGAGCTAATAATGCCTTGTTTGCCAAGGTGGAGTACACCATTTCTCCAGTTTGTTTATGTAACTCAATCTGGTCCATTGGATGGATGTATTTAGAAAGAACTTCCAGAGTGATCCTAATATAATCAGCAGCTGACTGTGGCTGCTGCATTGTGGGCTTGAAGTGACTAAGGGTCATTTTTCCTTCTTGCATATCGTATGCTGCCATTAACCTTTGTTGATTTGTGGGAGCCATTCTCAGCAATTAATTATAAAGTTGGATCCTTATTAGCTCATTTCTTGCCTTTATTTCAGTACATGCTCTCTTAATATTTGAGCCTTGCTTGCTTTGTTGCTTGTTTTGTGGCCTGGTGGATGTAATATCCACACTATGTTGTCTCTCTAGCTCTTGCTGGTATGAGCTAGCTGATGTTTCCAAATTTGGATTAGTCTATTGTTCAGTCCTTCCTTCACCTCTTGGGTTGCTTGTTGTCTATTCCAAGATTTCCTCTTCAGAGTAAGGATTTAACCTTTTTCTCTTTTCCCCTGGCTACCCTTTTGGTCCACTTATAGGTGTGCTTTCCTCTCTGTCTCTTTTGTTGCCTCTTTCCTCTTTTAGAGGAGTTTGTAACAAAGGGATTTCAAGCACTTTAGTCTATGTTGAAGGACCTTGCCCTTGGCCTTGTTCCTTTGAGGTGTCTGGCTGTTCTGTCATTGTTTCTTGCTCTATGTCTATTACCTCCTTACCCTTTGCTGATCTGGTGCTGGCCTTTTTTGTGGACTGCTGAGAAGTCCCGGCAAAAGATGTATCACCTCCTATGTACTGAGGCAGCTTGAAGGATACCTGTCCAAAAGAGTCCAGGTCAAGCGTTTTTTAAATTCCTTTCATGGCCTTTTCCAATTTCTATTCTTCAGTAATTTCTTCCACTAAGGTGCCTTCTAACCATTCTTGTTGATTAGCATACTGCTGGATTTCAAGGATTTTGCAATGAACATATGGAGCTAGGTTGTTTTTGACTTTTCTATAACTTATAAAATGATTAGGGTCATATGGTGCCCAATAAAAGCTTTGTTTCAACTTAAGTTGTTCCCCTAAAATCTTATTAGCTTGCTCCCAAGCTTCCCTTTTATTGAAGACAAAAGGGCCCAATTGATTTCTTACTTTGAGTTGTGCCTTTTTCTTAGCCTTCATGATGTGGATTATGTCTGCATGGATGAACTGCCTGAAGTACTCCAGTGCAAACAGCCTCATGGGCACAAATTTGGGTAGCTTGTAGGGGCATATTTCACAACCATATATTCGGATTTCAGTGTGATTCTGGTAAAAGTACCAGTCACCTATGCTGTAGCTCTTGGAGAGCTGTAATTTTTTCTGCATTTCATCAAAGAGTCTAGCAGGAGGAGATGTCATCAATAAAGAGGAGGCTAGATGTATGAATAAATCAACAAACTCACAGTAGGTGTAAGGGGAGTCATTAACAAGGTGGAAGACTGAGGTCCAGAAGATTATAGACCTTCTCTCTCCTTTGCAATCCAATTTTCTGAGGGAAATTTGAAAGATATCCGGTTGATTGTACAACAACAAATGATATATGTATGAGGTGTATTTAAACACTCTTTCTTTGTCCATGCTCATGAATTGCTCATGGATATTATTAGCTATGAAGGTGGAATAATCATACTTGACAGCAGGGGGTTGTCCTGGAGTAAAAATGGACAACAAAACTAAGGTAGTCTCATCAACATACTCACTATTTTTGAATCCCAGGATATATGAGATCATGTCAATAATGAATTTTCCTGCTTCAGTGAACCAAGCATGCACATATGGAGGGGGCTCTATGGGCTGGCGCTCTGGTCTTAGAAATGTTTGAGCAATCCGGGTTAACTATGATTTGGGCAGTTTGGCTCCTTGGTCAAGCAAAAGTCCCATGGAAAGAGGAGTCAGAGGTTGAGCTGGCTTGAAGTGCAGCATCTCATTTATGGATTCAGGGGTGATGTAAAAGAGGGCATTTCCAGCAGGGGACATGACTGCTCTTTGAGTGGGCTCATAATTGGCATGGCATTGGTGAATGAGGTCGGGGAATACATTTACTGAAGGGAGGTAGTACATAGGCATGTTGGACTCCCAGATTCCATAGACATCAACATTGCTCCTGTAGCTATTCCTAATTTCACAAAATGCTTGGAGATGAGGCTTGTCACTAGTTAAGTCATCAATCTGGAAATCTCTGTCAGCTAAAGGTATCCATTCTAGTTCTTTGTGTGGAGCATTGAGAGGTGCAATATTTAGGGCCACTGGAGCCTCCATTGCTTTTCTTGTGATTTTTCAACTTGGAGCTTGGGTTTTTGCAACAACTAGATGAAATGATAGTTTCTGGGGTTTTCTCAGAGAATTTCAGGTCGAAACCAGCTTGAATTTAACTCAGTGGGAGAAATACACAGAGGGAGACGAAGTTTGTGTGATTTCTTTGTTAAAATGGGCAAAACAGTGTTTATGGTGCGCCTTTTGCAGGTATTTTGATGAATTTACCTCAATATTTGGGCCTTTTTTGGAGATTTTGCAGAGGAAAGTTAAAAACAGGGGGCTTGGGAACCAGACTTTGGTAAATACCTGCTTTTATCGGCTTACTGGGCGAATTTTGCAGAGAGACACGAAATGTGCAAGTTTTTGGTGAAGAGTGGGTAACAGAGTGGTTGTGGTGTGATTATTTAGGTAACACGGTGAATTTTAACAAGAATTTGGGTCGCTGGACAATTCTGCAAAGAAAATCGAAATTCACAGGCTTTACCAGCAGTATTACGATAAATACCTGTTTCTAACCCTGCACTGAAGTAATTTGCAGGATTGAACGATGCATTTGCAGAGTGGGGTGTCGGATTAGGCTGACCGAGTGGTGGACTGGAGCTCTAAAGGCAGCTTCGTCGTAATTCACATGCAATAGTTGTGCAGAGAAAACAAGTGAAAATGAATGAAAATGACATTTTCACGGGCTTTTCAACGAAAAATTGTCTTTGGCGGGTTTTGGTGTTTTTGGTCGGATGACGTCAGCATGATGAAATTTTGTCGTGTAGCGGGGATGTGGCGATGAGATGTCAGATGATGTGGTAGATGACATGGAGCTGAGGTGGCAGTGGTGACGTGGGTATGATGTGGGGGTGACATCATCGAATGACATCATCGGGGGTTCAGCAGGGGCAATAAATGGTATTCCCTGCACCGCTTTTGGGACAAAGGCTGTTTCGAGCGGGGGGGATGCGATGATATCGGGTGGGCGACATGCGTCTCGTGGTATGGCAGGAATACCACTTTTCATCGGGCGGTAACTTTCGGACATCAGAGGGGTTCCGATGTTGATGCGGGCCGTCGGATGGGAAAGCCCAGATCCGACGGTTGACGCATGATGGACATGGCAGAGGGTTATGGTGCAGGGAGCCGGGTAATAAACCTTGGTTATTTGCATCGAGGCGAGTTCTATTGGCTATCGGGTGGATTAACAGTTAATTAACCCAGCGTTAATTAATGTTTAATATTTGCGTGTGGGGTGGGTTTTTCTGTATAGTTTGCAATGTGGGTTGGTTGATTAAACAACGTGGGGTTGGTTGACTCCAAAACCTTGGGCGGGGGAGGGTTATTAGGTGGCTCCGAATGAACCATTTAATCCCCGAAAATAGCATAATATGGCTTATAACTAAACTTGGGTGGGAATACTAAGGTTTGGGGGGTTTTAATGGTAAATATAATACGGGCATGGGAAAATTTTTAAGGGATTTATATACTAAAGTTAATGTGTTAGTGTGAAATTTCGGAATGATGTGATAATGAGCGTTAAGTTGTATAGTGAAACTTAGGCTATAGGGATAGTTAGAAGAAGAAAGATTTTACACAAGAAATGTGGCTTCTTTTGCCTAAGTAAAAACACAGTTTTACTTAATCTTTTTCATGAAATGAAGTGGACTAGGAGCACTGAGCAGATCCCAGTGTCCTTGGAGGGAGGTTAGTGAGTGATTGTTGGGAGGGGAATGCGGGGAAGTTAGTCATGCTTATTTTGACTTTGTAGCCACACCTTGCCCTGGCAGTTATGATATCCATGAAATGAATCATCTTGAAACGACAAAATTGCTCACAAACCTGCTTCTGCAACACCAAAATTGCCTACCCAGCCTATTATACCTAACATTTTTTCTTCTTTCTTGCTTGTGTGCATTTGAACTAGCAAACCCTGATTCTCTTCTTTTCTTTTAACTACCATCCTATCTAAGTCTGCCCTTATTTCTTCCAAGGGCGCAGATTTAGTTGTTGAGACCCTTTGCTTCTCTACCTAATTACTTGTCTACCAAGCTTGAACTGTTTGGACAAACTTTATTATCTATTTCTAAGACAAGTAAATTTAAATATGGACTTGGCCAAGATTGAGCTGTTTGGCCATCCATTAACTGTGGTATGAGTGAATTGATTACACATAATGAAATTCTTCAAAAATGGGATAGTAGTGGCATTTTGGACTAGCACACTTTCCTGGTCTTTTCATTTGGGGTTCATTTTTTCCTTTTTCTTGACCATTTCATTTTTCTTGCCCTTTGATTTTTCTTTTAGGGCACACCCTCTTTTCATTTTTTTAATTTTTTGTTTTCTTGGAATATGGAACACCTTTGCATCCAGCGAAAGGTTTGAACATATTAGGCCTTCTCAATGTCAATCATGAAAAATGACACCTATTGGTATAGGAACCTAACACTATGTTCTCTAAATTGTATATTCTATACAATATTTCTAACCTTGTATCTTCTAAGCTTGTTGTTTCTAGTTTATTTCTAAGTTTCTCCCTGCAGGAACAACTGAAATGTGTGGTCACTCAGTACGAACTGAACCTGCACAACTAGGGGTTTCTAAACAGGCATGAAATATTCTAGACCAAGTGGGATGGTCAGAGTATTTCCTACAGTTGCAAGGTTTTGACAGTGAAGCGACTTTGGAATTCACAAGGAATCTAAGCAATGGAATGACAACAGTAACAAGAAAATAAATACAGGTTAATGCATAAGTACTGGTGGAAGAAACAATCCTACCCTTGGAAGGCGATAAATGGTTTGATATGCACACTCTGTTACAGAGTGCATCATCCTTGTTTGTAAATCCTCGGGAAGAATCGGTGAGAAAAGGGAAGGGGTACAATCCTACCTCATTGCCAGAACAGTGGAAAGAACTAGCAGGTGTAGTCCAAAGATACATTACATGTGATGGTCGATATGATGTGGTAAGGGGGTGACACCTAAAACTGTTGGCAACATTGAGATGAAAGGTAACCCTAAACCAACCCCATTTTCTGAGTTCATTACTACATGAGACTGTTGTAAGACTTAAGAGGTCCAAGGATCAGTATTTAGTGGTGAGACAACATGGGCTTATAAAATTGATAATTGTAAAAAATATGAACCAAACATATTTAAACTGGGAAGATTTCTTGGGAATTCCTAAGGCTCCACCAAGAAACGAAGCACCCACTGAAGAACCCGAACACATTCTATTTAATGATAAGCAGCTGGAAGGAAATGAAGAAACCAATCAAAATGAGAATGTTATGATGGAAGGGAATTTACAAACCCCTACCCCTCAACAATTGATAAGGACAAAAAGTAGGATGGCCTCTCTCTTGGCCTCCTTACCCAGGAAAAGAAGGAGATTAGCTAGGTTAGCTAAGTCCTGAAATTCCATAAACTTTGAAGAACAACCATTGGAGCGTAGGTGAACCTCAAAAATTTCTGAACATACCAGAAAATCATGAGGAGTACCCTCCTCAATAACATGAAATGGAGGTAGCCCAAGTTTTAGAGGGATTGGAAAACTTTTTGAATTCTATGGACTTTGAAGGAGTTGTAGGTTGTTTAAAGGATTCTTCTTATCAAAGGGCATCACCCATATCTTTAGCCTCTCCTTCCAATTTTGTCGCTACTATTATTTTTTAACCTTCAGGAGATCCTGAGAATATGTTTCTTCATGAACACTCTGTTGATTCTGTTGCAACCATCTAGGAACCCTCCTCTTCTGAAGAGGTAGCCTTACAATCTCCTCGGGAAAGTATGGTACGAGGAGTCAATGTCGACTCTCCAAAGGGACCCAAAGATGGCAGAAACCTTGTTGAATCTATAAATGATGCTACAATTGAGCCTACTAAGGAACTGGTGATTGAAAACCTAGAAGCCATTATTGTTGTTCTCTCTCCTCTAGTCACCTTAGCTAGAAAATTTACGTAGAAGGTTAATAAAGGATTGAGAAACAAACAAGAAGGCAGGAATAGTAAATAGATGGAGTTGATGAAGAAATAAAACAGGAAATTACAAAGAAGGGTATGAAAACTTAAGAGGTGGTTGCGAAATAGTAAAACCCAAAATTAGTATGAGAAAAGAAATGAGGAAAAGAAGGAAGTTCGAGAAAATGAGACCAAAATTGAAACTGAAAATTTTGATGTTTCCTTTACTATAGGGACTCAAATTGAGTTAGACATGTCAAATATTGATGTTTTAACTATTGAAGTTGGAGCTCAAACAAAAGTACCAATTTCTATTACAAGAGAAACACAGACCGAGCCCGTACCTCCATACACTCATCTAGCCATGGAAGCTACTATTCAAGTCTTGAATAAGAAAATGCAAGAACAACATGAGAATATAGTATGATATCAAAAGGAAGTAGTTCCTCAAAAAGAACATCATGAGCTATTGCAAAAGTTCAAGTTATTGTCAGTCACAAAAGATGAAACTTATGCCAAGTTGCGAGCAACCAAGAAAAAGGTTAAATATTTGGAGAAACAACTTGAAAAGGCTACAGAACAAATGAAAGAAGTTTTCTCTATATACTTGAATTCTTTGTTATGAAGGTTTCCAACTAGGAATTATGCCTTATTTTTGTTGGAACGATACTTATTGGTCAAGGTTAAGGCTGTCCAATCCAGGCAACCTTACGAATTTAGCAATGTTTCAGAATTTGTTGATTCTTTCCATAAACAAGATGATAGTACAAGGTATTTCTTGTGTGAACTTTACATGCACAAATTCATTTTGGAAGAATGGAGAGATGAGAATCCTACCCATTTTATAGCAGATGTACAGTTCCAAACTTTCATGTCCTTTTTCTAAAAATCCGATAAGACGGGGAAAATCTTATAATGAGTTCCAAAGTAGAGAACTTTGTCTTGACCTCTGGGTCAGAGGAAAACCACGAAGCAATTTGGGCACACTCATCCACAACAAGAGATTCATGAAGTTGTCTAGTGTTGTCAGTGCTTTAGCACCTATTCATATTGATGTATTATAGTCAGGGTTAGAATATCTTATAGATATCAAGTCTGAGGCTCTACAATGGGCCAAAAAAAGGTGGCAGGCATCATGAGGGGAAATAAAAAATAGAGAACCCTTCAATTATTGAAATTTCTAGGTTGTAATGGATAGAGCATAGGATTACGCTCATATGGTATTAGAATAAGGCACTAACTCGATAGCGTGTAGGTACAGGTGTCCAACAAGTTGGTGTCCTCAAAATGATTATAAGTCTAAGTATGATTTAACTGAAGTAGGTAAGTAGGTCTCTCTCCAAGAAATTCGAAGAATAAATGGTTTCCAACATTATGGAGAAGATTCTTACCTAGCTTATTATTTAACTTCCCTCCATGTCAATCATTTGTTTGCATGAGGGCATGCAAATAGGTAAGATGGGGGGTGATGTTGGGCTTTAGAATTGATACATACTCTTACCTTGTTTCCTTATCTTTTTATTAGTCTTCTAAGGTTTTTATGTACATAATATGGTAATTTGTGTGATATGAACTTTAGAAAGTGGTCAATGTGAGTTTCACCATTTTATTCTTCAAAAGAGTTGATTTAACTATCAAAATATGAGTTTCACATACGGTCTAAAGTGTTAACTGACAAGGAATTTCGATAGCGGATGTTGTTCCCTAGATAGTTGGATAGGCACGAATTACATTGAGTTGCATGGGGTTAGTTATAACCTGATTAGGTGAGACTGATGGTCATCATGGAAAGATCAGTTGTGAATGAGATCTTGCTCACCTATTCCAAGGAAATATGAGACATTTTTCAAATAGACTTGATTGTAATATAAAAGCGAGGAACTAAACCTCAGTAGAGGAGGTGGTAAATTACTATCATTTTGATCTATGTTATAAGTTTTACAAAAACCCTTTGTAATATTGTTCCTGATTAATTTAATAGAGACTTTCACAGTTCAGCTTCAACTCTTTGCATTGAATTAGCTCTAAGGCAGTTGAATTCCAATGATCATGGGCGCAATCCTGGAATGACTACTACCCTTCTTTGTGTTATTTAATTTACATTTGAGCTTTCATTTCTTTCTTTGTAATTATTCAATCACTTTCTAGATCTGATCATTGGTTATTGGATTTCTCATTATAGTGATAGTTGTAACAATACTTTGAGTGAAGGTTATGAGATTGGGTTCCTGATAATTGATTTTCGAAAGCATTATTTGTTTTGCCATTTCCTGTGATTGATGAAGAATAGTTAAGTTCTAGATTTGATATTTCTTTCAGCATAATCATTTCTATTCATAAGATTTGTTCCTTTCTTATAGTTTCAATTTCCTATGAAACAATTTGTGCTTAGCATAATTATTTCAATATTCACAATAGAAGATTCAATGCTTTGATTGTTTGAATTCTCAAAGTTGTGAATAAGTTGTTCTTTTAGGAAATCCTAGTTGTTCCTTGTACTTTACATGCATTTACCTTTCAATAGGTCTAGACAGATTAGATCACAATGGCACTATTCTTTGCACATACAGTGTGGACAACCTTGAAATAACTAAACGAGTTCAAGGTTGACAATTTAATGAATGGAGGTTAGTTGGTCTTTTTAAGAGCAACTAACTAACCAATAATATCAACTTCTTTACATGGCTTATATGACAACATAATCA
Source organism: Pinus taeda (assembly GCA_000404065.3). NCBI lineage: Eukaryota > Viridiplantae > Streptophyta > Pinopsida > Pinales > Pinaceae > Pinus > Pinus taeda. Next base: position 17,570 of record APFE030926694.1, on the reverse strand, counting down.
CCCTGTCACAATGGTAAGGTGGATGTATACATTAATATTATCTTCACAGTGTAACATTATGCTACTACAATTTACACTAGAAGATTATAGACCTTGAAAGTTGTGATCCATATGAATCCTCGTGTGGCAACACCTTCCAACCTTGTCATTTACTATAATACACATGATATGTCTAGTCATTAATGGTACACGCATTCTAGGGTTTATATTGATGGCTAAGGGGGCTCAGAGTTGTTTTTGATGTACCTAACCTGACCTGTGCCACTATCCCTTCCTCATTTTCTCTTCCTCTCACTTAAGAGTGAGCTATACAACTCTAGGACTTCCCTTATCTTACCTCACCCATTTCAAATTATATAGTTTGATTCCTTGCCTCTGTTCGGGTTTTCCAAACTTCCATAACTTCAATGAGGAGTTCTTGTTGGTGGTCAAGAGCTATGTGCTCCTATAGGTTAGGTTATCTATCATTTCATTGCAATAACTCATATAACAACTTTTTTGTTGTTTTTATGTTACAAATCCTTGAGGATATTTCTCTCTCCTACAATTATGGTATTTTTGTTCTTGTTTAATGCTTTTATTCTCAATTACTATACTTTGAAAGCTCACACTATACCAGGGTTCTTCCGACTGGAAATTATTTGGTTCTAAGGGACACTAGATCTAGTTTTTCGTCATAACTACTTCAAGTAAAACAATACTTGCCAAACCCTGAGTTGAATATCTTACCTCTAGTGTTTACATTTTAATGTTTCTCTTAATTTAATGTCTTTCTCTATTATTTCAGGTGCATATTGGTGAAGTTTGGTGTCTTCTATAACTTAAGGTATGGTTATTACTCTTTGATTGTAACTGTATCGAGTGGTTGTTTATATGTATTCTACCTCTGATTTTTCACAATTGTTTTCATTTTTTTGAGAGTTCGAACTTTTATTTCTTCATATCCCTTACAGGTACAACTTATTCCCTAGAAGGAATAAACTCTAGTTACAACTAATTTATCAAGTTTTTTTTTTTTTGGAGTCATTACTCAACTAACCAACATCCAAATTCTTATGAATTATTTCTCACCTATTTGAGGGTTCTTAAACCATGAGGCCAAGACCCTTTCTTTGGTTTTCATGTATTATGTTTTGAACAATAACATTTCTCTTTACTTGTTTATTGGATCCTTCCATTCGATCAGGTTTCTAAACAAGTTCTACGCAATCTCATATATATATATATATATATATATATATTATATATAGAGAGAGATGAGAGAAGAGAGAGAGAGAGAGAGAGAGATAGAGAGAGAAGAGAGAGAGAGAGAGATAGATAGATAGATAGATAGATAGATATATAGATTATTTAATGTGTATGGCCAATCAGTAGTAGTAAATTTATTTTTCCAAATGACACCCTTAAGCATGTTCATTGGCTTTTTCTTAGGGTTTATCTCTCTTATTGTCGAGTTTGCGGCACTTATTGTATTTTTTATAAAATATCTCATTAGACTTTAAATCTTGTCCATTATTGAGGACTTTCTGCAGATCTTCCTATTGCAGATCTAGTTGATTGAGTCAAATATTTCCTCTGTGGTATAAATTTTACATTCTATTTAAGACATTTTTATTATATAATTTTTTTACAATACTGTTAATTTTCCTCTTAAGGAATTCCTTATACAATTAGAATTTTAATTTTTCATACCTATGGCGAATCAGTCATAGTAGCTTTGCTTTTCCAAAGGACACTCTTAAGCCTGTTCTTTGGCTTTTGCTTAGGTTTTATCTCTCTTATTGTCGAGGTTGTGGCACTTATTGTATTTTTTATAAAATATCTCTTTAGACTTTAACTCTTGTCCATTGTTGAGGACTTTTTGTAGATCTGCATATTACAAATCTAGTTGATTGAGTGAAATATTTCCTTCGTGGTATAAATTTGACATTCTATTTAAGACATTTTGATTATATAATTTTTTTTATAGTACTGTTAATTTTTCCTCTTAAGGAATTCCTTCTATAGTTAGAATTTTAATTTCGCATACCAGAAGCACTGAATATGATAAGAAAAAAAAGGGAAATCTTCATTTTTCTCTCTCTATAGTACTTAAGTCTATGTTTATCAGAGGAATCTGTTTTTTGGTTTAAGGTATCAACCTAATCTTAAGGTCTCTTGATAGTAAAGGATATAGACAATGTACTGTATTTTTTTTTAAGGAGAATTGTATTCTCTTTCTTATTGTTTTTATCTATAATGTTATCTACTCAACTTCTTTGCATTGTATTATTTAGTTGATTAAAAGACAAATTATACTTTTATATGCTATGTAATTATTTATTGTTAATTGTAGAACCATAGTCGAGTAAACCTGGTGGGATCTCCCTAGTCTTCCTGTGACCTAATTATCTAAAGCCTAGGACTGTTACCAAATCAAACAAATCGGTATTCAACATGTTTACCTGCCTCTGAGGTAGCTAACCTGGGTTTAATCTCTATTTATTTTACCCTTTATATGTAAGGCCTACTATACACATACATATATTTATTTGTAGAGTTTTATTGAACTACATCACTTCTTCATTTTTTAATCAGGGTAACATAGAAACCCTAACTGATAAGCTAATTAAAGAGAACTTTATTACCCTTCTGTAACAGAAAACCATTGCTCCATTGCTTGTGTAGACACACATTTCTAGAGTTCTTTGTATAAAATTTACCTTGTTCAACATAGTAGGCTCCATGTTTACTGATGCAACATCACCCATTACAAGTTAGAACTATACAATCCTAGTTCTTTTCAAAAGACCGTAATTTACAACATAATTTACACAAATTCCAACTTATTGTCTATTCTACTTTCTCTGCCATAACCATTCAATAATAAATTTAATCTGAACAAAATACTTATCTATTCTATTTTTGGGAATGTGTAAAGAGCTATCATGGTCCTTCTAACTGCAAGCTAGCTTTATCAACTAGCTATCCTTAAGCTCCACCCCTTTCTGTCAGAGAAACAGTTCCAGGAAATATTCAAAGAATTATTTCTCCTAAACCCTTAAAGAAGTGTCCTACTTTGTTTCCTTGGACTCCAACCACTCTTTCTCTCTCGCTGGTTACAATTAAGAATCATTATTTTTCTCTCCCACAAGATTCCAATACAGAGCCAACTTCATAGCAATTATCTCTAGACATGTGATTTTTGTTCCTTTCTATTTTTGGTTTTTCCTATTTAATTGAATAATGGCAAAAATGAGAAAAAAAATCTTCTTTTGTTTCCACCTTCTTCTAAGGGAAAATTTTAGTGGCGGATTTTTTTTAAACATTTTCTCAAAAAAATATTGGCCAATTTGGTATTAAATTCATATATATCTATATATATATATATATATATATATATATATATATTATATATAATATATATATATATATATAGGTGATATGCGCTAAAAAATTACCAATTTACCTAGTAAATTAATGTTTTTTATTATTAAATGTTCGCTTACATTCTAAAATTTTCAAACCAAAATAGTTGCCTACAATACTATATAAAAGAAAATATTTAAATCCTTAAAAAATTCCTTGCCTCTTCTTTAGCATAACTAATTCCAATAGTTTTAATGACAATTAGGAGAGTTAAGTTCCACCTAATAGTCATTAACACATTCTTAAGAACAAAAATAAATTTTCTTTTTATTTAAAACACAATATAAATATTTACATCAATTAATCTTTTTTAAACCTTTTTACTTTTCAGCGATAATTAAAAAAAATGAAAATTCCAATAGTTTTAGTGACAATTAAGAGTTAAGTTCCACCTAATAGTCATTAACACATTCTTAACAACAAAAATAAATTTTCTTTCTATTTACATCACAATATAAATATTTACATCAATTAATCTTTTTTAAACCTTTTTACTTTTCAGCGATAATTAAAAAAAATGAAAGTCATGAATGATTAAGTAGGGGTGTTACAATGAAGTTGGAGATTTTCACATGGAATACTAGGAAAACTCGAAGGTTTTATGAGACATCGACACATGTTTTTATGAATTGAGTGCTACACATTGTAGAAATCGGATATCATTATCCAAACCAAACCACCCAATTCAAGAGTGTTGACTCCTTTAATATAACAGGAACAAGGTGAATTATAGTATAAATCCACGAGGGAAGTCCACTTACCTTCCTCTTAAATGCAACGTGTCCCAACTCTTGAATCACCCTCGCTTCCTTTCATAAGCTCACTTTCAATGGAACTTTATGAGCATGGGATATAATAACTAAGGTTCTTGGATCTTGGCACTTTTTACATGAGAGAAAATGGCAGAACCCGAGACAAGATACCTTTCCACTGATTGTTGTATACGTTCCTTCATTAATGTCACCATCATTTCCTTTGAGATTGGTCTACGCCACCATCGATGCAACCAACATGTTAAATCTTGGATAGGTGAAGCACTCGTGCATTCTCTCAGGATAAAGGCATCCACAAATTGCAACATATTTTTATATCACACAATGATAACGTCGATAAACAAGCATGGAGAGGGGCAATGGAACTAGGTTTACCAAAGGAGCATGTACAGGAATTGGAGGTATATTTATTTCATCTTAGAACTGCATGTGTCACCCTACAAGGGACAAAATGAGTTGGAGTGGGAATCTTTATAAAGGAATCCTGAAGGTTAAAGAAATATACTAAATCTGGTGTGAAGGTGAAGTCTTCTGTTAGAGGAAGTGCTCCTAATATTTTGAAGAGGGAGACTTCAACCTGGAAAGGCATGTCTCAGCCCACATAAAAAGGGAGAACCTCAACCTGAAAAGTTAGGTATCAACCTGCAGTGGTTTAAGGATGACCACCAACTCTAGAATGCTTAATGCAATTCTTGGAGCTCTTCCAAAACTGCAAGAAGTTGAAGTCTTATGCTAGAGGAAGTGTCCCGAATTCTTTGAAGAGGAAGAAGCTCAACCTGAAAAGGGAGGTATCAACCCTACGTAGATGGTTTAACGCTAGTGACCAACCAAATGCATGCTCAGGGGAATATTTGTCTCTGGCTATAACTCTGAATCTGGTATGGCAGGTTGTGGCTCATGCTCGCTTGATGAGCCTTTGAAACTTGTAGATGACCATCATTCCCCCCTCCCCCCCCCAACCCTCTTGTCAGATACAAGGTGAGATGATGGAGAAAACTCAATTGCAAGACTGTTCAATACTCTAGAAAAAATTCTAACATATGACTGAAATATCTTCTTGGTTGTTGAAGCCCATTGCCAAGAAGCGATCCATCCAAGGTGAATCTTTGTTCTTGAAGGAGGTTTGTTTTTGAAGCATTTGTTTGAAGAATGAGTAGTTTTATGACAGTGCTCACATGGATCAAGATCAAAACAGTGGTCTTTCATATGGCCAACTCAGTCACAATGTTTCCATTTAACAACTTTTGGCTGTGAATGTGGAGGAGCAGAACTTGGAACAGGTGAAAGTGAACTGCCATGAAGAAACCCAACACTTTGAAATTGAATGGACTTGGAATAATTTGGAGTATGAAAGGATACCTTATCATATCCAAGATGTATTTTGTGCTTGTTATGGACAAGATCTTCACAAGGTATGATAATTGGCTTGGGAAGTGCAGATTGAACCTCTACATCTTTCTGCACATCTGCTCCTAAAATGGCTACTATATTTTCCATTTCTTGCTGCTGATGGGAGTTTGTCTCAATGTTACTGATTTGACCACTTGCTAGCTGTTGATGGGTGTCATGATGCTTATGTTGTTGTAACTCATATTGTTGATCTGAATTTAAACATGAACACAACAAATTACAGATATAACCATGAACACAAAGATGCAACAAAAATAAAACTTCATTTCATTAATATCAAAGAACTGAAATATGCTTACATACAGAATGGAAATAAACTAGCTCAAGCGATGGTAGCTTATCTCTGAGAAGAGATGTGTCAGCTACATGCCTCTGACCTGTGTTACAATGAGGCTTGAGGGCTTGTTCATTATTGAGAAACAATGGAAAACTCCAAATGTCCAAAAACTTAACCCTAGGAGATGAAACACCAAACTATGGGCCTCGTTGGGGTAAATTGGTACATCAACTTCTTGGGGTCGTAACTTTGGTATATAATCTTTGTTTGATGCATATGATACCTCATAAGAAAGATCTATTCAAGGAATACAACTATTGACAACAAATATTGAGTTAACATATCATATTCGTTGATGGTCATTTTCCAAAAAAATGTCATTTATGGCCTCAAAATGGCTCCGGGAGTTCAGAACCCAAAAACCTACCAAAAATAGTAAATTGTGCTACAATTAAGGAAACTGAAAGAAACAATGGTAGGGGTCCAAGTGGAATAGGTGGGTGGGCACCAATATCCACCTGGATCATTCATGCCCCCTTAGGAAGCAATGGTCCCCATTGCGTTGAGTTCCTCCATGAGATGAGGAAAATTCTGTTGAACTTGGTCCCTGGTGAGCCACTTGCCCTAGTGAAGGAGTTGGCCTGCTTTGACCACTCGATATAGTTGGATCCTTTGTTGTTGGGCATTCTTGATCTATGTGTCCATGATCCGATCAGTTGTGGTTTGTTCCATGCAGTATGGATTTAACTCTGTAGGTGTGAGTTGTTCTGCAATTCTGATGTATCCAACAATGGTGGGAAGTATGGTCGAAGGCAATCCACATTGAACATTGGGTGTAGGCCAAGGAATGGGGGAATGTTGATATCAAATTCATTGTCTACCACAACCTTGATAATGATGTAAGGACCATATTGGAGTGGTCTGAGTTTCTGATAGGCTCTGTTCCTTCTGCAAATGCAACCAGAATTTGTCGCCCACTTGGAACTTGTGTGGCACCCGATGATGATAATGTTGCTGCTTGTACTTAGCATTGGATCTATCCAATATTTCATAGACCTGTTGGTGGATGTGTTGACTGTGCTCAATGAATTTGTTTTCCTTGTCAGCTTCAGACTAGACATGAGCTAAATCTACCTAAGTAACTAAAAATGGTATGGCCACATCAATGGGACATCGTGATTGGAATCCCAAGCCCACGTGAAAAGGGTTGTGGCCACTTAAGCTATGGAGAGCCTGATCATAGTTGTGCTGGACATAGGGGAGGCTCCCATCCCATGTGTGTGGATACTTTGAGTTGTGAATGCACAAAATGTGTATGATCATCATGTTGACGACCTTTGTCTGGCCATCAGTTAGGGGATGGAAAGTTGTGGACTTAGTGAGCTTGGTGTCCAGCATCGACCAAAGACTGGACCAAAATATATTGAGGAACCTATTGTCTCGATATGAGATGATAGATTGTGGGATCCCAAAGTGTACCCACACTTGTTTAAAGAAGATTTTAGCAATGGATTCTGATGTGATATTCTTCTTGCAAATCACCATAATGGCCATCTTTGAGAATCTGTCAATGACCACAAAAACATAGTCCTTGCCATGCTTAGTAGAAGGAAGGCCCCACATGTAATCCATGGATATGGATTCCCAAGGTCGACTAGGGGTAGGCAGTGGAGTATAGAGACCTTGCTTCTTGATGGTTGGTTTGGCAATGGCATAGGCAATGCAAGATCTAATGTACTTCTCGACATCCTGTCGAATATTCGGCTAATAGAAATAATTTTGTAGTACTGCCACTGTTTTCTCGACTCCGAAATGGCCAACGACCCGACCGTAGTGCACTTCCCAAATCATCTTGGCATACTCGCTTGAGGGAACACAAAGGTTTCCTAGGTGGCATAATAGTGCATCATGGAGGTGAAATCTAGAACTTGCTGACCCTCCAAGAGCGTCTGGTATGTGTGACCAAATTCTGGGTCACTTTTGTAGAGAAGTGGCCAATTAGACATCTCGTGCTTGTTAGCCTTGTTGGAAAATGGCCCACTAATAGATCCAAATATGCTCTTTAAAGTCTCCATAAGCTAGCAAAATCATGCTAGTGGATCCAAATATGCTCTTGAAGGCTTCAAAATTTTCTTAAGGATCACTCAAAGATCAAAACTAGCGCAAGAGGAGAGCCCTTGGAAGGGCGGAAATGCACTATCAGGAGGCTAAAACACTCTAAAACCATGAAAAACCAAGTATCAGAGGCTTAAATTGAGGAATGCACAACAGTCGTCCGATCTGGCCGATCAAAGGTCCAAATCTAATCGGCGGGTCGCAATCAGCAGAGGACCCCTGATCAGCGATCACCGATGATTGGATTGGTGGGTCACTATCGGCGAAGGCAATTGGCGAGTATCAGTGATTACAAAGAAGAACTTGTGATAATGATCGGCGATTAAATGTGGACCATCAATCAAGCACGTAGATCGATGGCCCACGTTACATCGGTGGATCACAATCAGAGAAACTTTAAGGGGTGGGGCCTTTACATATATATGTGTGTGACCCGATTAGCAGACCCGACAACATTATACGTTGTTTAGAGAATTTTCGGCAAAATCACATAAATAATCATTTGTCAAATGATTATTTATGTGATTTTGCGAAAATTCTCTAAACAATGTTATGGATCACAGAAGTCTAAATTCCTTAACATTATACGTATTATTTCATAATATTTCAAGTTCACGGGAAGGCCATTTTTAATGCATTTTTGTGTATTTTTGTTATATAACGAAACACAAAGGGAGCCTTGGGCAGCACCGATGCGATAAGTGCTGGACCCAAAAGGGTTCGAGAATGAAATATATAATATTTGAAGTTCGGAGGGAGCCATATTTTAATGTATTTCCCGTGTTTTTTAAATATTTCAAAATACAAAGGGAACACAGGGACCAGGCCACTTGTGATAGGCGACAACGACCCAAAAGGCGAACCCGATAGAAAAATAAGCCATGTTCAAGGACTTTTTAAGTCCGAAAAGAACATATATGGGCAGGATTTCTAGTGTTGCAGAGTTTTCTGTATTAAATAGAAAACAGTCATTGGAAACATTCAAAGGGATCATAGAGGCACACAGACCCATTCCATCACTTAACACTGGCCGAGAGACAGAGACAGAAGGTTGGAAGGGGAAAGGTGATAGCATAGCATGATGCATCCCGCAACAGAATCGATCATGGAGCATCAACAACGCAACACAGCCAAATCAACCCAAAGAGATCATCGGGCATCTCTGGCACGAGAGAGATCCTTGCCAGCACTGAAAAATACTAGAATGAGTTTATTCTATTGTGAAGAAACCTTTGAGCCATGCTTGCCTAGTCAGGGAATCAAACCTTTAAAATGACAGAGAGGATAGATTAAGACACTCCAAGCTTTTGAGAGCTCAGGAGAATTGTAAAAGGCCTATAAATGGTTGAAAGAAAGATGTAACAAGGGTTCAACTTCTGGAGACTATTGAGACTTTTCTACTCAAGCTTCTCATCTTCATTCATTAGCAATACAAGCTTTTTTGTTGTTATATGTTCAATGTCCATTTTCTCTTATGTTCCAAGATTTCACTTGAAAAGGTTGTTCATGTTTATTCTGTATCTAATGCTAGATCACTGTCATCTTATCTTTGCGTTGATTAATTAGATTTGCAAGATTCTTTTACCGCCTGTAGCTAGCCATTCATATGTGTTTATATATGCATCTGCTAGTACAGTTAGTATTCTCATTTGCTACCTGTAACTAGCCATTCATATGTTTTTATATATGCATCTGCCAGTATAGTCAGTATTCTCCATTTGTCCATTGAATCTACAAACTATTGAACATTAGTGGTCTAAAGCCTTGTAAGCTGAGGGTGTTCATGCCTGGCTTGAGTAAAAACAGAGTTGAAATGGTTATCTGGCTTGATCCAAACCATCATTCATTCCAATAGTTTAGAGAACAATATTGAAGATTATATCTTACTAGGCATCTCTGAGATGCAACCTAAGAGAGTTTCCTAGAGTGATAACATAATTTGCACCGTTGTCGGGGAGAGGATATTGATGCTCAACTTTCCTGGGAGACGACACAGATCTAGCTTTGATGATAGAAAACGTCTAGGCACCTTTTTGGTTGTAATAATGTATCTAGTGACTCTACTGAAGGATGAACCTCTTGGCGACTCCACTTAATAGTTCTGGCTCAGTTTGTGAGGCATACTCAGAGAAATCCTCAGAAGCCACAAGCTGACCTAGTACCTAACCCTGAAAAAATCATAAAAGAAAGAGAGGTATTGCAGAAAGGAGCATCAGGTTCAGGTAAACATAAACAATCTCCTATATCTCTTCAAGAAAATCTTGCAAGAGAACAAATATACGTTGAGAGTATAACATCTAATACTAGCAGTGAAGAAAAACTCTCAGAGATTCATAAAGCTCCTTATTCTTTAGGTTCTCCTTTTATTGTAAGCCCAAAGGAAACCTCACCTCCTATCCATCATACTCCTTTAGTATTATTAGTCACTCCTTAGCCCTTTATCATTCAGACTACCAATACCCTTGTAGCCACCACAACTATGGCAGGTCCACAAGCACCCACCAAAATGGAAAGAATCATAGTTGCTAGGTATGGACCTCTAGTACTACCCACTCCTTTGAATGCCATGCCTACTGGAGAATATTAGAATTATATGCCTAAGTTCACTGGGACTGAAGGTGTTACAACTGAAGAATATCTCGACTCATTCTATAGCTATGTTGATAACCTAGACATTAGTGAAGATGATGTCTGGATGAGAGTCTTTGTCCAAAGCCTAGATGGAGAGGCTAGAAAATGGTTTAGAGAATTGACCCCAAGATCTATAGCAGATATTGAGGCTTTAGATGATGCATTCCTAAAGCATTGGGGGGATAATAAGGATCTCCTCTACTGCCACACTGAGTTTGGAAACTTAAAGAGGGAAAATGGTGAGTTGTTGTCAGATTTTAACAAGAGGCTTAACCGAATGTACAAAAAGATACTAGCTGAAGTAAAACCCACCACTACCTTTGCTAGACTCATTTATGCCAGTGCCTTTGATTCTGAATTCTGTTTGCTATTAAGGGAGAGGCGATGTGCTACTTTGGCTGATATGTAGGATGCAACCTTGGAAGTAGAATCAAACATCATGGCTGTAGAGAAGCTCAAGGGAAACGTTGATAGAAGGAGACAGAGGGGCAAGTCTTTGTTGGCATTATGACTCTGGTATGGCTCTATGATACAGATGTTGTACTTGATGGCAAGACCCTCAAGTGGCAATGCACTGATCAAGCTCTCAAAATGTTGGAAATTAAGAAGTACGCAGGAGAATAGTTCAAAAGGTGCATACCCGCAGGTACGCCGTGAAGGGACTGCGGCCGCACACGCAGGTCACCCATTCAGAAGGTGCGTACCCCCAGTTCACTTACTTCAAGGCAAAGAAGCGTGCTCACGTGGGGTTTTCTTATATTTGGCCCGCGGTATTTAGCCCGCCGTTCTTGATTCTATGGTTTTGCCCCGTGGTATTGCCTTGTATTATTATTATTATTGAGCCCCATGTTTTTGGGCCCCTTGTATTGGTTATCTATGGTATTGATCCATGATTTTAGGAAGAGCTTGCCTATATAAAGCAAAGGAGATCACTTGGCTATGTATCTTTCGAAAATTGAATATCTTAAGATCTGAAATATTGGGTTATTTTTTTAAAAGCTCGATCTATATAAAAGTGAAGTTGGAAGCGAATCTATGAAGGGTGATCTCTCGAGCGCATGATTAGATCTGAGCATCTGACTATCGGTGGCACACTGGGGGACTGCCATTTCGGCCCTAATCATAGGTACGCAGGTGATTAACGGTGCAAGTGTGTGGGTACACAAAGAAGAAGAAGTAGAAGTGCGTGGGTACGCAGAGTAGAAGAAGGCGCAGTGCGTGGGTACGCAACGTGACAGAGGTTCAGGTGCGTAGGCATAGGGAAAGTACGCAGCGCTTCAGAAGCCGTAGGTGTGTAGGTACGTGGCACGATAGCATCTGTGGGTGCGCGGCTATAGTAGCAGTACGTGGCGCGATAGTATCTGTGGGTGTGTGCCTACAGTAACAGTACGCAACGTGATTAAAGAAACAGTGCGTGGGTACGCGGTGCGGCAGAAGGGTCTCTACGGGTATACGCAGGGGAGCAGAAGGTGAAGTGCGTACGCACACAGACCAGAGAAAGAAAAACTATGTATCTGTCTTAAGAACTTTTGTTAGCTGAATTTTTCCTGTTGATAAGGTGTTCTGGGTTTAGTTTACTGTTACTATTGATCTGGTTACTGTAGTTGACTGGGTGATTTACTTGTACTTGATGATCTTTTGATGTTTATGGATCCAGTTTGAAAATTTATGAAAAGTGGTCCTTGAAAGAAAAGAAGTAGGGTGTTATAGCTCCCTTCCAGGAGAGACTGGAAAACGAGAGAGAGTTGTAGCTCTGTGCAGGTTTCAGCCTGCGTACTGGTAAAGGACTGCACCATTACAAAACCTTTGTAAAAGAAGTTTCTAATTTGAAAGAAGATAGAGACATATTGCAGCAGGTGGTTTTCACCCACATTGGGTTTCCACATTACATCTGGTGTTCTTTGGTGTGGCTATCTGTTTTCTTTGTTCATGCTCATTATTTTATGGTACTGACATGCAAAAATAATTCAAAGTGTAAATAACGAAGATTTATTAAAAGAACTTAATAATACTGATTCACCCCCCCTCTCAGTATTATTTCCAATAGTCTTCATCATCCTCAGATCCAAGGATCGATAAATGACCAAGATGATAGAGTCATTAGCCTCTGAAATATCCAAATTAACGGTTGAGCAGCACTCTAGGAAAGGAAGAGTTCCTAATACCTTTGCTCCTAGAAACCCAAATCCATATACTAGAGCAAATGAGTAGTTGCAGATTTTGCAAAGAAGAAAAGATGCCAATGAAGACCAAAGGGTGAAGACCCCTTTTCAAAATACAGTCATGGAGGAAGAGCAGTTTGAAGAAGATGATGTGATCCATTGTTTTGAAGACATAGGCAGTGCCCCTTTTTTGACTTTAGCTGCCTATGAAAAGTCATTGTTCAATGATCAGATCAGCCAAGAGTGGGATGATGAAGATGTTCTACAAACTGAAGATCAGCACATATATAATCTGAGATCAAAGATCAATAATGCCAAGGAAACTCCTATTCAAAGAGTTTTTGTCCTTGCAGTACAACAAGCTAATAAGCATCAACAACCAGTAGTTGGTCCTATCATCCTCAAAGCTCCAAATCATGAGGTAAGAGGCCTTGACAAGTCTCCTTCTCCTTTCATTTTTCAATCAGAAATTCAGAAGTTAAGACTACCTATGCCTTTGATTGAACTAGTTAAGAATGAGTCCTTCAAAAGATCCATCCTCGAGGCCCTTGAGCCTAAAGCCATCCAAACCTCCACTAACTATGTAAATCTGCAAGATGACAAACCAACTGTTATTCTCAACCCAATGATTGAAAATTGTGAAGACAACTCCCCATAATTCTATGTTTCTTTGACTATTCATGAAAAAATCCTTCACAATTGCCTTCTGGACATTGGAGCCAACCATAATCTAATGCCCAAGGCTGTCATGGATAAATTGGGTCTTGACATTACCAAGCCTTATCATGACCTGTTTTCTTTTGACTCTAGAAAGTTGAAATGTCTGGGACTAATCAAAAACCTAGCCATCACTTTGTCTCAACCAATGTTGCATGTTATCGGGATAATATCAGTGCGAGGAAAAAATTGGAAAAAAATTGTAATAATCGGGGAAAAATCGGTAATAATCGGGAAAAAATCGTTTGGTACAAAAATATTAATTTTTTTTCAATTTTTTTAATATCTAAACCATCTACAACTAAAATAAATACATTAACACATAAATATGATAAAAGAACAAATATGTAAGATGTTTAATATCATTTCTAGTGCTAAAATCACGCATAACAATGAATCATTTCTGAATAGTAAGTCCTAACTCCTGAGTCCCAGCTCAACCTCAGAATATCAACCAAAAATATAATAATGTATCTCATATCATGAATCATAATGTCTTATACAATGAAATGAACCAAATAACTAAAGTATAATACTACTGATTTCCTTTGCCCCTCTAGATGTAGATGTCAATGGAGTTGGCAGGCCCCAGTAGGCTATGGAGTCTGTTGTGCTCTAGAAGTTGAAGAACTAGGAGCTACAGGAGGTAGACCACGTCCTCTATGTGTGAACATGGGTAGCTTGGGTCACCTCCTCCTCCTCAAAAAAAAAGAAAATAATTAATATCTATATATATATATATATTATATATATATATATATATATATTATTTATATATATAATTATATATATATATATCAAAAATTTCCGAGTACTAAGCGCGATTTTATCTTTTTGTTGAAAATATCGCAATTATATGATAATACCATGATTTTAACAATACTGGTCTCAACTTCCCATGAAGAACATGATGATGGATATTGTGGTAGTAGATGTACCCCACAAGTTTGGCATGTTGCTTTCCAGAGGCTGGATCAAGGGATTAGGTGGAACATTGCAAAATGATCTGTCCTATGCTACTGTCCCAGTTTTTGGAGGTGAAAATAGGAGATTGTACAAAGAAGCTCAGTTGGCTTATACCATCAATGATGAGAGGAATCCCACTAATCATCCCATTTATTCTGTTGACACTAATTTTGGAGCTTGTTTTCTTCAGATTGAAGGATCTCAGTTGGCCTCCACGCAACTTAAAAATCAGTTTGCCAGATCACAGAGGAAGAAGGCCCATAAATTTGGGACATGTTATTTGATGGGGCTTGCTCTAAGGAAGTTGCAGGAGTAGTAGTCCTTGTGTCCCCCACACAGGAATGCATTGATTCATCTTTTATATTAACTTTTCAGATGAACAAAGCCTTCCAAGCAAAACATCCAAGGCTGAAAGCATATAGAGATGAGGTGAAATATAGACCATCTCTACCTGACAAAGTCAAATGATGGAAATTTTTTGAAGAGGATGATCAAATTATTAGGCTTTTTCAAGTCTTTGATGAATTTGCTGATATGCACATTGACCAAGAGAAAGAAAACTTTGATAGAAAGATAAAATGGGATAAATTTCAGTTTGGTGACTGCGTTCTTAAATGAGATGCATTGAAGGGAAAGAAGGGCAACCAGGATGCCTTATGGACAGGTCCGTTTGTCATTGCTCAAGTTCAAATGGGCAACATTTTCATTCTGCACAATCTGGAAGGAGGAGATGTTTTTTATAGCCTAGTCAATGGGCTATTCTTCAAACTTTATTTCTGTTAAGGCTTTAAAGCCTTGGTATTGTAAATATGTTTATTTCAGTTTTTATTTTCATTGCAAAATAGACTCCATGCCCAATGGAACACTAGGAGGAAGATTTGATTTTGTTTTTACAAGAAAGGCATTTTTCTGTAGTTCTTGAAACCTCACAGGGAGGCTTTCATCCCCAGAAGGAGCCAGTGTTAGCCTTGTTGGCAAATGGCCCGTTAATAGATCCAAATATGCTCTTTAAAGTCTCCATAAGCCAGCCCACAGGGCTTTGGATTGACGGTGAATGGGTGTACTGTTAAGGCACTCCTTGCGATAGGTCACCGGTTCAAATCCCTGTGGGTGCTTAGGTAGTATTATATAGAAAAAAACAAGTCTCCATAAGCTAGAAAAATCATGCCAATGGATCCAAATATGCTCTTGAAGGCTTCGAAATTTTCTTTAGGATTATTCAAAGATCAAAACTAGTGCAAGAGGACATCCCTTGGAAGGGAAGAAATGCACTATTGGGAGGCTAAAACACTCTAAAACCCTAAAAAACCAAGCATTAGAGGCTTAAACTGAGGAATACACAACAGCCATATGATCTCGCAGGTCAATGGTCTAGATCTCATTTTTGGGTCACAATCAGCAGAGGACACCCCCGATTAGCGATCTCTGATGATCAGATTAGCGGGTCGCTATCGATGGAGGCAATCGGCAGGTATCAACGATTACAGAGCGGAACTTGCGATAGCGATCGACGATTAAACGTGGAGTGTCGATCAAGCATGCAGATCGATGGCCCACGTTACATCGGTGGATTGCAATCAAAGAAACCTTAAGGGGCCGGGCCTTTTGTTGTGGCCACCAACAACCCCCCTCCTTCTTTAGTATTAACAATAACATAAAACAAGTGGGGACCCTTAGTAAAAAATTCAATTTTTTTTTGTATTAAACTCCTTAAAAATATATCGCATCACGAGAAGAGAGTATAACATTTCTTTATGAGCACAATAATAACCACGAAAAAGCGATGCGAAATTCATCGCATCACATACATTAAGAAGCGCCATAAATGAAGATCTTAAGAAATCTCCAATGGCCGATATGCGACATCGCATGTCGCAACATCGCATAAACAACACACAATGATTTAACACGATCTACGATCTTGTGATAAACACGATGCTACAATCTGTGATCTGCGATCTGCGATATCAAAATCTTAACAAAATGCGATAACGCGATAACGTAATGCAAGTTGTAGAAATCGCCCATCGCAAATTTTCCTCGGCTCAACATTCAAGAAAAGCTGTCAGTAAACCAAAAAATTGGATGCACACCTTAAAGAAAATTAATGAATGTACGCCAAAGTGTTAATGAAGGACAGTTTTGTGTTTGTCGAAGAGTCAGTTCACAATGGGTGGCATTATTTTATACATTCGTAGAGCTTAGAGCTTTCACGTCAATATTTATTGTCATTACTCTTTTCCTTTGCGTGAACTGCAGGAATGAAAAACAGGAAACATCTAAAGAAAAAGGGAAAGCGTCAACGCTCAGAGATAGAGAAGAGATGCCTTCATAAACGGATACCGCATGCAATGGAACTGCAGATTCCAGAGTATTTCTGAATAGATGCTGACATCAGTAGCCAACTCAACACTTAGGGTCAAAATCTCACAAAAGCAGCATGTTTAAAAAAATCTTGAAGCTTATACTCGGTAAAGGAAAAGGCGCTAAAAGGCGAAAATCGCACTAGAAAGGCCCGGATCAAAGAACCGAGGCAGTTTTCGATGCGCTAAGAAAATTGTTCAGAAAGAAAGGTCCCTAACTCGCTTAGTCATTCACAAGTCCGGAAATCAAGATAGAAAAGGCAGAAGCAATTTGAGGGAAATTTTGGTCATTACCAAGTATATACATAGTTAATTCACCCAGCCAGAGGATGATTCCCAAAACTATCTTCTAGTTTACTAAAAGATGGTGCTAGCGCTTTCCATTTCTATTTGCTTAACTCAAACAAAAGCGGAAGGTAGCCAGCCGACTCTTCCCAGGCAAATGTTGAATGTTTGCAACATTAAGGAGCAAAAGCAAAAATAGTTAAGAATTAGATTCGATTTTTTAGAAATAAGTTTGCTTAGAAAAAGGGAGGTCATTTAAACCGTATCCTAAATTTATGTAATTAAGTTATTTAGTTAGCAGTATTTAAACCCTTCTCATGCATTTAGAGAAGGGTCCAGAAATTTGTCAAAAACTTGTCCTCAGAACATGCACTTTTGCACCCTCAGAGGAGGTTTTGATGAATGAATGGATCAAGATTTATTGATGTTTGCATTTGATATCTACTACTGATGTTGCACTTCT